>JAVDOI010000053.1:67500-72500 GCA_032191485.1 Leptoclinus maculatus | reverse complement strand
TACAGTAGTGTTCTCTACAGTAGTGCTCTTTACAGTAGTGTTCTCTACAGTAGTGTTCTCTACAGTAGTGTTCTCTACAGTAGTGTTCTCTACAGTAGTGCTCTTTACAGTAGTGTTCTCTACAGTAGTGTTCTCTACAGTAGTGTTCTCTACAGTAGTGTTCTCTACAGTAGTGCTCTTTACAGTAGTGTTCTTTACAGTAGTGTTCTCTACAGTAGTGTTCTCTACAGTAGTGTTCTCTACGGTAGTGTTCTCTACGGTAGTGTTCTCTACAGTAGTGTTCTTTACAGTAGTGTTCTCTACAGTAGTGTTCTTTACAGTAGTGTTCTCTACAGTAGTGTTCTTTACAGTAGTGTTCTTTACAGTAGTGTTCTCTACAGTAGTGTTCTCTACAGTAGTGTTCTCTACGGTAGTGTTCTCTACGGTAGTGTTCTCTAAGTAGTGTTCTCTACAGTAGTGTTCTTTACAGTAGTGTTCTTTACAGTAGTGTTCTCTACAGTAGTGTTCTCTACAGTAGTGTTCTTTACAGTAGTGTTCTTTACAGTAGTGTTCTCTACAGTAGTGTTCTTTACAGTAGTGTTCTTTACAGTAGTGTTCTCTACAGTAGTGTTCTCTACAGTAGTGTTCTCTACAGTAGTGTTCTCTACAGTAGTGCTCTTTACAGTAGTGTTCTCTACGGTAGTGTTCTCTACAGTAGTGTTCTCTACAGTAGTGTTCTCTACAGTAGTGCTCTTTACAGTAGTGTTCTCTACAGTAGTGTTCTCTACAGTAGTGCTCTTTACAGTAGTGTTCTCTACAGTAGTGTTCTCTACAGTAGTGTTCTTTACAGTAGTGTTCTCTACGGTAGTGTTCTTTACAGTAGTGTAGTGTTCTTTAGGTTTCTTGGAGAGCTCTGTAGGAATTCGTGGAATGTCCCGAGGAAACAGAGGGTGGGACTCGGGACGCGTTTCCCGTCTGCTTGTTGCTGCTGACGACCCTCACTTCCTGTTCCGGGCCTTGGCTCTTGTTAGTGTTTAGACAGAGACACAGAGAAACACAATGATATGAAGGCAGAGATGGAGACGATCAGATGATTGGTTCTGTATTGATCCTCTCTGCTCTCCGTTCACAGAACAAATCAAAATTTCTTTCCTTCCACACAGCTGCTGATTTTCATTCATGTCAGCAAACTCAACTATAAAAACGTATGTGTCGTCAAAGCGATATAATACTAGAGTCTCAGTATTTAGTTAAGTTTAAGACACACACACATAAACAAGGATGCACAATGCTGCCATGGAGTCGGTTAATTGTTTGGCTGCACAAGCAGGTTTTTTGTAGCTCATATTTGTTTAACGCCACATTTTGGCAAACTAGCACCTTAAAAGGTTTGCAGAATTAGCCGTTGACAGCTCCTGTTTGCAGTGAACACGTGAACTGTCACTGAATTAGTTTGAAACTGCAGAAAACTTTAAAACGTGATGGTTCTCAGGTAAAAGCAGGTATGACCCAGAGAAGGAGGTGTTTTTAAAGGATCCTCCTGACTTATCATTACCACGGTAATTATAGGAATAATAAAAAAGTGTCCACTCTCTCCACCTCCTGCAGGCCAGCAGCTGCCACGCCAAGCCCAGGAAAAGAGCCTGATCCTGGGCTGAGAGAGCCAGCTAATGCCCCCACACCCCTTTGGTCCAGCCACCATCCACCACACTGACTGAAACATGCTGTAACCACCTGACTGCCAATCAAAATGATGGCCTCGGTGGTTGTCGGAGGCAACCGGAGAAGGTCTCTCATGCTGAGAGGGGTGGACCCCGAGACCTGTATGATCGTGTTCAAGAACCACTGGTCACAGGTAACCACCTCATCTCATCAATCAGCTAATCAACCAACCAGAGAGATTCTGTCCCCCAGTGTCTTCAGTCTGTCCTGTTGTCCTCATAATGGTTGAAAGACACAGTGTGTGTGTGTGTGTGTGAGTGCATTACTGACCCAGACTTTGGCCCTTAAACACAGGATCCATTT
Organism: Leptoclinus maculatus; assembly: GCA_032191485.1. Lineage (NCBI taxonomy): Eukaryota > Metazoa > Chordata > Actinopteri > Perciformes > Stichaeidae > Leptoclinus > Leptoclinus maculatus. Next base: position 70,496 of record JAVDOI010000053.1, on the reverse strand, counting down.
AGAAACAAGCCTCTCTCTCTACGGCCGCCAAGAAAACACACACACACACACACACACACACACACACACACACACACACACACAGATACTCCACGTCTGTGTGTGTGTTTTCCTTCTCTGAAGCAAAGGTTAACACAAGTCCAGACAGTGAATTACATTCTTCTGTGTGTCTCTTTTTTCATTCATGTATTCGTTCCTCCCACAGCGATCTGTTCTCTACAGTATCTTACATTTCTTATAGTGATGAATTAAGTGTTTGCTGTTTATAAGTATGAATATTAACGATGCAAAACCAAAATTCCACAGTTTTACAGGGGACGTTATGAGGTCTGAAATTTAGGTTCATAGGTGGTTTACTGGAGGCAGGAAATAAAAATGTTGGCAAAAAGGATGTCGCCATCTTTATTAATTGTCGGTCGCCATCTTGGTTTGTTGCCATTGCCACATTGTTTTTTGGACGCCAACATCTTGGTCTATGGCCATTGCCATCTTTATCCGTTTAGCATTTTGTTTTTTGCCGTCGCCATCTTGGTTTTTGGTTGTCGTCATCTTTATCAATTGGTTGTCGCCATCTTGTTTTTGGTTGTCGCCATCGTTATTAATTTTGCCTTTGCCACATCTTGGTCTATGGCCATTGCCATCTTTATCCGTCGCCATCTTGTTTTTTTGGAACCAAATGTGACACAAGAAGGTGAAGCAAAGTACAAGCGAGCGCTGAAGAAGACATTTTAGCTGAAACAAACTGTGAAAAGGTTCTTTTCACAGTTTGTAGGAAACAATTCATTGACTCTGTATCTTGAAGGTTTTCCTCAATCTCTTTAACATCGCCAGAGTTCCTCTCACCGAGTGACCGTTAATGTTGAGGACGTGTCCGATGTCCCGTCTCTCTGCAGGTCGTGAAGATCCTGGAGAAACACGAGCCGGGTCGTAGCCTCACCGGCGCGCTGAGCTTCCTCTCCGGTCACGGCGGTAGCAGCGGCCCCGGAGCGCTACGCCTCGGCCCCATCCCGGCCGACGAGGCCAGCGCCGTCCAGAACTACGTGGAACACATGCTCTTCCTGCTGATGGAGGAGGAGGCGGGCCACGGTAGGAGAGCAAAAGAAGAAAACGTGCCATCGCCCCACTATTGTATTTGGTCTCATGCCTGTTTTGGCACAGGAGGAGCGATGGGTCCCATCCTGGAGTTCGTGGTCGTGGAGGGTGTGATGGAGAGGCTGTTCCTGTGGAGCCTGAGGAGACAGTTCACTGAGGACATGAAGCTGGAGCAGCTCAGGATGTACCAGATGCTTCTATCTCAGGCCAGGCAGCCTCTGCTGCACCACAAACCGGTTCTACGACCGCTCATGATGCTGCTGGCCTCCTGTGCCGGAGCTGGAACTGGTGAGTCGGTGGTCCAAGGACGTTTAGGGAAAATACGCTTATGTTTACTACTTTCTTGCCGAGTTTTATTAGAAGGTCGATACTGTACCACTCTCATAACTGCCCGTTACATACTTCTATGGAGTCTTCAAAATAAAAGCCCTCTCTACAATGGACCTTCTGTCAATGTGACACATTATACTTTTCTCTCAGAAGAAAAATATGTATTTTAATATGAACTATTTGCCACTGTTCATATTTTATATTCCCTGTTTGTTTAATTTCTAGTTAAACTAAAAGTACTGAAATAATTTTCCTTTTAAATTGAAATAAAAACAAAGTTTTCTTCATCACATACTGGTGACGGACACGTCGCCGCACGTAACTCTTTCTAATCTTTACTCAAAGACTTCATTGTCGTGGATTTCCTTCTCTTTCCTTGAATAAACTAATCAGTTTAAAGACGTCGGAGTCGGTTCAGCTGTCTTAAGACATCTAATCTGTTTTAAGTTGTTAATAAGGAAGTGCTTTTAAATGCTGCAGGTGTAGCTCGTAAGATGTTTAAACAGTTACCTGGGTAGTTAATCACCTGAACCCCCCCCCCCCCCCCCCCCCCCTCCAGACAGCGGCGGCGTGGTGGAGGCGGAGCTTGTCCTCCTGTTGAACCAGCTGTGTGTCGCTCTGGTCAAAGATCCCTCAGTGCTGGAACTGTTCTTCCACACCAGTGAGGACCAGGGAGCCGCCAACTTCCTGCTCTTCTCCCTGCTCATACCATACACACACAGGTATACACACACACACACACACACACACACACACACACACACACACACACACACACACACACACACACACACACACACACACACACACACACACACTAACAGTGGTAGAGATAGGGTAAAGACACAAACAGGTGTACACACACTAGTAGGGTAAAGCAACACACATTTAGTGGATAATCACATTTTGGCAATTTGTAAACATAAAAAAGGAAAAATCATATACTGTATATATATATATATATATATAGGTATTTATACTATATATTCAAACTCTCTCTCTCTCTCTCTCTCTCGGTCAGACAGGGTTCTGTCGGTCAGCAGGCCAGAGACGCTCTGCTGCTCATCATGTCTCTGTCGGCCTCCGATCCCCGAGTCGCCCTGCACATCGCCGAGAACACGTACTTCTGTCCCGTGAGTACACAAACACGAACCGAACTCAAGCCGGACGGCGTCACGGCGACGCTCGAGGTCGGATAGTTTGCGTCCTTCGTCACTAAACCTCGACGGTTCATTCCAAGACGGCCGAGGAGACGACGTGGAGTCTCAGGGTCGTCTGCTCGTCTGTGAATGTGAAGGACTTGTTGAGGATCACAGAGATCAGCACACTGCTAACACCACCAGAGATCAATACGGTTCAGTTCTTTAACTTTCATGCCAATAAAGCCACATTCATTTAATTTAATTAAAAAAATGTTGCTCAAGCATCAACATAAAAACGTAGTTATATTCACACATTTGATGAATTTAAAGCAGTATTCCTCAGCAGAGCTGCTGGTTTATCCCACGTTCAACAGTTACATTCTCCTCCTGACATGAGCACATGTGATGATGAAAAGGCTTTTTACAGTAAGA
>JAVDOI010000053.1:0-65000 GCA_032191485.1 Leptoclinus maculatus | reverse complement strand
AGTAATGTGCAGCCACGGAGCTCGATTGGGTCCACATATTTAAAGAGGCTTTGAGGCTTTTATTTTGTAGTCCTCTTTAGATGTAGTTTAGCAGATGGAGAACAAAAAGGTGTTCAATGGTTCAACCAGACTGACAACTGAAAGAGACAAAGATCCTCTGAGCGGAGAAGAAGTCATTGGTCACATGAATGAAACGCTTCACGCTTCCATAAACGTTAATGTGTGTGTGTGTGTGTGTTGACGTGCAGCTGACGGTGGAGGAGGTGATGACCACCACGGCCTACCTGGATCTGTTCCTGCGCTCCATCTCAGAGCCCGCCCTCCTCCAGAGCTTCCTGTCCTTCATCCTGCTGCACGCGCACGACAACGTGCACATCCTGGACACGCTGGTCAGCAGGGTCAACACACCTTTCCAGGTAACGCACGCTTCTTCTTCTTTTGCTCCTTCTTCTCTTTCTTCTTCTGCTTCTTTTGTTTCTTCATGCTTCATCGCTCCTAATGAGATGAACCTTTAACCTTTAACCTGTCCTTCAGTTGGGCACGGTGTCGCTGGCTCTGTTCAGGACTCTGATTGGTCTCTTCTGTGAAGACGTCATGCTGCAGCTGGTGTTCAGGTCGGTTTCTGTGAACGTGAAAAACAACCGCGAGGTATTAGATGCTGGTTCATCTGTGAGACGAGAACCAATGGTGCTCGTAGTAACTCATGTGTATGAAGTCAGTTTTACACATCGATTAGACGACACACTCATTAAAGCATCACACATTTGCTTCAGAGGGCTTTACAATCTGTACAGCCTACGTCACCCTCTGTCCTCTATCTCAGTAAGAATAAAGAATAAACAACACAGTACATGTACAGTACAGGTCCTCAGGGTGACAGAATAATAGATACATTTTAGATATGAAGAATTCATTTGCCAAACTAACCGTCAAGTCTGCATCCTTGAAGCCTTTTCTTTTGTAAAAATCAAACAAACTGTTTGAAAACATGTTAAAAAAAGCAAAGAGACACAACTACGGCTCCCAGCATTCACCTGAGATACTAGCAGTGATGCATGCTGGGACTGAGCGGCGTCCGTGTGTCCTCAGGTATCTGATTCCCTGCAGCCACCTGAGCGGGAAGCAGCGCTCGTCCCTAAAGCGGAGGGACTGTTGCTCCTCCGGCGCCGCCTCCTTCCTGCTCCTCTTGCCCTCCTGGTGTCCCGGGAACCTCCTCACCGTTACCACACACTCAGAGCACATCCACTGGCCCAAAGGAGCAGGTCGGTACCATTCAACGTACACATGTAAGTCCTGTCTTAACACGTGCTATCACGCCAACTGTAACCTTTCTGTCTGCGTCAGATCTGTCAGTATCAGACAGCGTTGGTTACTGTCGGGGCTCAGACTTTCTGATGGATGTAAACTACCTGCACTACCTCTGGGACGCCCGCCAAGCCATCTCCACTGCCCTCAGGTTAGTGCGTCCTCACCTCCTCCACCAGGAAATCAGGGGACGGGCTACAGATCAACCTGGACCTTTTTGTTTAGATGCTGCCGATTGGGGTCATTAATGGTTATTATTTCGTAGATTTGTTGTTGGCATAACATATTACTCATTGGTTTTATTCTGGAGACACTGATTCCACATCAGACTAGTGACGGAGGAAACGTTGAGTTTTAAGGCCTCATGGCGTCACTAGAGGGAAAATGAGGGGATCACTGAAGTCAGTAGGATTCGTCCTCTCGGGGACTTGAATGTTTCTACCTAGTTTGATGGCAATGCATCCAGTTTTAGTTGCGAAGTGGTGAATCGACAGACAGATGATCCGTTCATCCAAATAATTATCTTATATGTCCAGCATCTTCAGTTGTGATGAGTTTTGTTTCGTCTGCAGGGCTTGTCGGCTCTGGTCGTCTCCGTATGACGGGATCGACCCTCCACCTGAAGACTACCGATCGGACACACCCGGGGACGACATAGAAGACGAGGACGAGATCGTACGGCGAGTCAACAGTGACTCCATCTACTCTTTCTCCATCGCTCCTCCACCCTCAGCCCTCTCTCCGACGCCGTCCTCCTCAGATACCATCTCCACGGGCCACCAGGCAGGACGAGCCAGCTCCGCCCTGGAGCTGGAGTGGGACGACATTTTTGCAGACGACGATCCCTCTTCGCCAGCGTTGACGGACGCGGCACTAGCGAACGGCGGCGTGACCGCGGAGGTCGACAGATGCGTCTCGACACCTCAACACATCCAGGAAATGCGACGCACCGCGACCAAGCTGGTGCGTGGCTCGTACGTGGAGGAATCCGAGTTCGAGGACGACGTTCTGGTCTACAATCTAGTCGCCCAGAGGGAAACGAAGGCGGCCATTTTGGAGCGACTCATGGCAGCAAACCGGCGGGCACGCGGGGGCATCTCGAACGGCCAGCGGGCGGCGACAGCGGCGACGGCGACGACGACGATAACAACAATGTTTACGTCAACGGGAAAGACCGTCATGGAAACGGTTAACAGTATAATGTCGACAAGGAGGAGGAGCGAGGACGGAGGGAAAGAGATGGGGAGAAGGAAGGAGGAAGGAGAAGATGAGATAAAGAGGATGGATGTACAAGGAGGATGTCAGTTTTTCACCAACGGCTTTAACGCTAAGAATCACATCATCGACGAATGCGGTGATACCGACGAAGACAACAAGACATTTAGGCAAAACCTGAGTGACTTCAAAGCTACTGTCAATCACGAACATCGCAAAACACAACATCCCTCGCCATGTTTAGCGACTTTACCCAATGGCCACACTGAATTTGAGCCACGTGACCCTTTGGCGACCGATGCAAAGTCTCCAAGTCCGCCTGGCAACAGAGTCGCCAACAACGATGACTTCCTGTCCCGATACCACGAGCTCATGCTCTCTTTAGGGGTGGAGCCGGACTGTGACGACGTCACTAACGACATCAACGCTTTCAGGAGGCGGGTGCGAGCGCTGAGGCAAAAACTGGAAGAAGAGGAGGAGTCCTTTTTTAGCTCCTCGTGGGATGATGGAGAGGAGGAAGAAGGAGAGGAGGAGGCGATGGAGGAAGTGGAAGAGGAAGGAGAGGAGAGGAACAGTAGCAGTAAGAAAGGCAGCAGGAGGCATGGAGTTCCCTTTACAGGTCTGTGTTTTCAACCACGACTGAATAAGGTGTTGAAGTGAGTAGAGAAGCATCCTGAAGCACCTTGAAGGGGCTTTCCTCAAACATAACGAGCTAACAGAAATGAAAAGTGGAGGAAGTGAAAAGTCAGCCACCAAAAAGAGGAGGAAGACACAATGTAGATGTAACGATAGCTATTTATTAATGCAGCTGAATAGGTTTCAATTTGACCTTTTCAGGTGACCAATCATTTCTTAATGCTCTTCTCCGGTGACCCAAAGTCAACATAAAAGGATTATACAAATATCATACAAGTGTAAATCCAACTCATCTTGAGTTAAAGAAGAATACATAACGTAGTTAAGAGGAAAATGTCAGATGTCCAAAAACAATAAAAAGCTGCATTGCTGTCACTTCATTACTGAATAATCACTTTTATTGGTTCACTAACCTGTAGGTCCGTTCATCAGCGTGCTGTTGTCCCGCCTCGAGAACCTCCTGGAGAACTCCATCGCCGTGAACCTGCTGGTGACGGGCATCCTGGCCCAGCTGGCGTCGTACCCGCAACCTCTTCTGAGGTCCTTCCTGCTCAGCACCGACGCTCACGACCAGCCCAACGTACGCACACTGCACCAGGTAACATCCACACGTCATGTACGTCTGATGCCAATGCTTCAGGCCTCTAAATGACAACGACGCGGACCCTTTTATTCCTGTAGGTGTTGGTGTCGGTGCACGCTCAGATTGAGCGCTACGTGGCGGCCAGGCCGGACTTCCCCGCCCTGGTCACTCAGGCCTGGAGGTTCTTGTTGGCTAAAGACCAAGACAGCAAGTTTAGAGGTTAATGAACACACACACACACACACACACTTCAACACACACACAGATGGGACAAGAAACCGCCCCAGCTGGAGGTTTTAGTGCCGGAATAAAACTCTGAGGTAGTTTATGTAGAAGTTACAGCAGCAGTATTAATGGGTTTATTATGGGTTATGTTAGTTTGCTTTAAAATGGTTTAATCAGAAGACCTCATTCTGTGTCCGTTAAATATGAAGCTACAGCGAGGAGGCGGTTAGCAGGGACTCCAGGAAGTTAATCCTCCCAGTTGCTTGTTTACAAATCCTACTCAGGCGGTAACTTCCGGTTCTGCCGAGTGAAGCCAAAAACCTGCATTCTCTCTAGTGTCCACCAGGGGGCGACTCCTCTGGTTGTATAGAAGTCTATGAGAAAATGACATCCGCTCTATGTGCTGCATGAATTCAAAGTTGTATATTTTCAGACACAGTTTGTCGATCTTTGTCTGAAGCCGTCTCTGTCACGTTCGTGTCCCAGAGTGCCTCCAGTCTCGGGGCGGCGACATCATCCTGGACCCGTCTCTCCCCAACGGCTCCGCGAGGACCGCGTTGGCCTTGCCTCCTCTCGCCGTCCTGCCGCCATGCCCTCCCATCCCCCCTCAAGCCAAGAGCCGAGTGTTCGCCATCGTCCTGTTCGCCGAGTTCCTGAAAGAGCTGGCCGCCATCGCCCAGGAGCACAGCGTCGCACTGGACTGCACCGCGGAGGAGTGACTCACCGCCCCCGTCCGGCTGTAAATATCTGAGAAACTGCCAAGCACAAAACACGCAACACGAATGATATTACAGTATAATATTTACATGTACAGTATGTTCATATTTGCAGTACTTGAATATTTTCCCCGTGTGAATACGGATGATATTTATATGTTGATGAATATTATTATTTTGAAGAGAAATCAAGTTTTCTATATATTTGTGGGATCAGTGCAAATAGTTTTCTACCCTGTTTTCTGAAATCTTTGCACTTCTTGATATGGAACAAATGTTGGTTATTTCAGAGTTTTATTATTATTTAGTTTTATCAACCTCATTTGAGTAGTAATTAAAGTAACCTTAATCAAACGCATTAAAGTGACTGTACAGCAGATGTTCTAAACATTTATCAACACGTTAGCTGCTCGGGCTAAAGGTTAGGTTCAGACGCAAACCAGATGTTCAAAATGTTACGTTTTGAAAAGAAAAGCTTTACCTGCTCAACTTAATCCCTCGTTTGAATCATTGTTCATGCTTTAACAAGCTACTTCCTTCTTGTTGCTCCAAAATGTCTTCCTTTTGTTTTAAGTGCAACTTTTTTATTTTGAAATAATACACAGCATGCGATAGTTGCCGATTGCAACCGGCTGAATCTCCTCCGCTCACTCCTCCCGTTACAAGACTGCAGAACGAGAGCCGCAGAGTGCAAAACCGTGGTAACGCAGTAACACGGACCCTTTTACAGTTTGTAACTACGATGACGTAAGTGTTGGCAACAAAAGTACGGTGGAGTGCAACAGCTTGACGAGCACACGTGTTGTGGTTGTCGGCTGTAAACGGGTTCATGATAAGACTACTTTAGGAGAGGAAGTCCTCACGTTACCGCAGTTTCACGAGCGTGGAGAGAACTACGAACCTTCAGGTTACCTAAAAACATAAGTGTTTGGTTTGTCCTTTCTGGGCTACTGTAGCAACGTGGCGGTGCAACATGGCGGACCCCGCCACCCGCTTCCAATGTAGATATGAAGGGCTCATTCCAAGCTAACGAAAACTCAAGGATCCTTAGTTTCAGGTCATGAAAACGTAGTTATGAATATTATATTATTATACATTCTGATAATAGATCCCCTGACATGCTACACACTGGCCCTTTAATTTAATGTCTGGATTTTAGACAAACTAAAAAAGAGAAGCTCTTCAGTTGTACATCTGTTGTGTTATTGAGCTGCTTCACCTCAACCTTTGAGCACATGTCCAGTAAATGTCCGCACCAGTTTTGAACTATTTGTCCTTACTGCTACAGCTGATTTTTGTGGATTTTTACAGCACTTTGAACCGTATGTATGACGTTTTATTACCTAAAATGAAAAAGAAGAAACGGGCAGAGCATCTGTGATTGATTATGTCAACCTGTTTCTGTTTCCCTGTTGTGTCTTTATCTGCACACACACACACACACACACACACACACACACACACACACACACACACACACACACACACACACACACACACACACACACACACACACAGAGTAATGTCAAAGCCTTACTTTAACCAACACTGATATTTTAGTGCAAGAAACCAAGATGCAACAAATGAAATTAATCTAAATTGTTATGCACTTATCAGATGTTGATTTTTCTCATTTGCACTTCTATCAATGTGTATTTCATTGTTTTCAGTGTAAAGTGTGTGATTTGTTTATTTGTCACGCTCCTACGGCGTTCGCCTGCAAAATCAGGTCGAGTGGGAAATCGGACATCGTTCAGCAAATACAGTAGAAATACTTTTCTTCTCAAAACACTAAAAAAAGTGACAGCAGCTCTTTTGCCTACTTTGATGCGACTGCAGCCTTCACAGACCAGCCTCTCTGCACAGTGTGTGTAACACAGTGCACACTGTGTTACACACACTGTGAGTGTGTTGATGCTGCCACCTGCTGGTGAGGACCAGCTGGGCCACGTTTCTGCTCTTGACTGTCTCTCGTCTCTGCTTTGGAATAAATTATTGCCAAAATGACGTAAAAATAATAAAACTGATTTTGACAATCTGATTTTCAGAAAACATCCTGGAGATGTGTTTGTTTGGTTCTTGTTGTATTCGTTATTAATTACATGATGCACTCATTTAAAAAGGTTCCTACATGTATTTGGCTCCTGTCCAGTGAAAACCTCGTATCTCCAGATGTGTTGATGTTGAGTGTTTGTGATGAACTGAAGGATGAAGTGTTTCCTTTATGTGTTGAGATAATCCTCCTTCTTCTTCTTCAGCTAATTAAACTCTTTAAAAAGCCTCTTAGATCAGCTGGAAAATACATCGTCACAAAGCTGTTTGTTCTCTTTAGAGATACGAGGTTCTCACAGGACACTTTGAGTACTTTAAGTACATTTTACCGACATATTTACACATGTATCTTTACCTACAAGTCTGGTTTTGAATGCTGAGTATGTTCACAGTGTGGTATTAGTACTGTGGAACAGAGTCAGTCTCCTCTTCTGTGGTGAGCTAGTTCCTGTGTTGGTAACCTGATTATATATTCAGGTTACACAGACGTGAGGGCACACACGGCACAGACTCGCTACACTTTGGTGTTTAAAGTGAGGAGAAGAAGAGGAGGACAGGAGGTGGTGATGATGATGAAGGTTTACCTGCTGATATGGGTTCTCGGTGAGTCAGAGAAAGAACTGTTTGCTCTGAATTATCTCTGCTTCGTTGTAACACAAGGACTTTATTTTAGTCTGGATCTGAGGTAAATCTGAGTTATTATTATTTTATTATCTGACTTTTTCATTGATTGATTTGATTCACAAACAGTAAACCAGTAACCAGTTCATGCACCTTTTCTCTTCCATATCATGTCTTCTTTTAGACTAGTGGGAAGAAAACGTCCAGAATATACATTTAGGTTTTTATTTTACTTCTTTGTCTGTTTGAGTCTGTAGATTTCTCTTAAATTCACCAAAAGGTACCATTACATAACGCCTCATTAACATATTTAAACATAACATTTCAGAGAACTTGTAACACATAAAGTACTCCTCTTGATGTGAGTAATGAAGTGGTGAAGCTTCATGGTGATATCTCTGAGTTCATGTTTTGACCCTCTTCACCTGTAGAGTCTCTAAATGTCAGTAATGGAACTAAACGTCTCTTTAAAGGACGTTTTCTCTCAATGAGTTTGTTCTCAGACTCTGATCCATAAATCTCCTCTTCAGCAGCTCTTACATACACCAAACGTTACACGTTCATTCCTCTCTATGTTCTGAAGGTTAACACAGAGGGGTTTGTTCACATTTATACTACACCCCCTCTTTAAAACCCTTTGACTCTAATATGTCAACAAAAGAATTATGAACATCTTTATCCAATGTTCAGATGTATGTTCTGGAAAAACTAAACTAAATTATGTGTATTTTTCAGACTTCTCACTTGTCATTGCCTTTATCTCTGATCGAAAATGTAATTTATTTTTTCTGGGACTACTCACAACTTACGTAATTATTCTCGCTGTGACAAGCGGTCATAAGCAGACATGCTTTGTATTGAGGAGTCACACATTTTAACACACTTTAATTGCTCTTCCTGTAGGTGCTGCAGCTGTTTTATTAAGAGGAGACGATGATTATAACTTGTTCTCAGCATCTGGCAGCGGTGAATCAAGCTTCGAGCTATTCATACCTGAAAACTGGACACTCACACCTCCTTGGCTAGTTAAAAATGACTTGTCCTCCTCAGGTAACCTCAATCTACTCGGGTCCATGATCATTGTTTTATTTATGTCAACACTATGATAACTAACGTAGCCGATCCGTCCATCTCTTTAAGATGGATTTGGGGGAAGTTTACAGGTAAAGTTGAAAATAGAAACAATAAAGTTTAAAACAAAATCAAACCCCTGTTCTGCTTATCCAAGTATGTATTTCTAAAATAAGCTTCCAAACATTTGACATTTTTCTTTATCATACTGTAATGTAAGGGCTATCAAGCTAACCGGGGACAGCCAGCCAATTGATAGAGGAAGTAATATGCCATGCGTCGAGATGTGGATTGTAAAGGTTGGTGGATGGGTGCTTTACATTCATCTTTAACCATAATAGTTTGTTTGGCACAATCACAGCCACATAGACAGCGAGAAAAAAACATTGGTGTTTTTGCGGAATACTCCAGTATCTACGTTCTCGTCTTCAAATAGTACAAACTACAACAACCATACATTTTATTTGCCACGTGAATTTGAGCTTAGATTTCCAAACAGGAAGCTATTGGTAAGTTGCACCAATCGCTTTTATTTAACTTCCTGAATGTTCTCAGTTACAGTTAGCAGCTAGCTGGCTTGGAGTGCACCTATGCCCCTTCAATAACTCTTTCTTTAATGAAATGATGTACAACTCTGAGAACAAAATGCCAGAGAAAACAAAGCTTGTGATGAAATAGGACTAGCATTTTTATGGCTTGCTAGTGCGTTAGCTGTTAGCTTACCAGCTCCTAGAGCCAAATACGGGTAAACCTTGCTGTGCCACTTTCTGGTGTAATGGGCCTTTTACTCATTCATAAAATGTTCTGTCCCTCATGTTGTTACATTTGAATGGCTCACCTGTCGTCTCTCTCTACCTACAGATGCAACAAACAAGGACTCTTCTTCCTCCTCCACAGCTAACCTCCACCCGCTCTGTCTGGTCCATGTCCTCTTGGTTCTGTTCATGTTAGCATATTAACATAGCATCTTCTTTAATGATAGACTTAGTTAATACACTTTTATCTCCGAATCTCTTTATTTTATCCATCCAGGATATGATTTTGTTTGCATTGCTGGAGTTATGCGATGTGTCTATATATGCAGATGATGCTGCTCGTTATCTTTAATTAGCTTCCGATGTACATTGTAAAGTAACTAAAGTGAAAATGTTTCAAAGAATTTATGAGCAAAAATGTTTGATCAATAAAGTTTGATATAATTAATAATAATAATGAAGTTTTAATTGAAACGTTGACTTTTGATTTCACACCAGAATAGAACAACAACAGCGGTCTCCTTGGTGAAAGTCCTTTGTTTGTTTCGTGGTATTGCAGCTTTTACTTCACATAAGTGTGGGATCTGAGTACTTCACCTAATCAGACTCTAAAATCTGACATTTTTATCAAAATCAAATTCCACTGGTGCTGCTGTTGACATCACATCTTGGCCAGTTATCCAAAGATAGAAAAAAACTAAAAACCTAGATGTTTTAGATAAGTTTCTCAACTTGGCTGCAAACATGACAAAGTGAGAATTAGTACTTTGCAGGTGCTGTTGGTGTGCTACTGAGGTGGGAAGCCAAAAACTGAGCTAGCATCCTGTGTCAATCTGGAGCTAGCGCTGCGGTTGATTACTCAGTTCCTGAATACTGACAGATACCGAGAGAGAATATAAGAGGGTAGAGAGACATAGAGAGTGTAGTAGAGAGAGAGAATGAGGGTGGGTCTAGATGTTGAGACAAAGAGGGGGGAGAGAGGAAAGGTTAGGGTAGAGAAAACACATACAGTAGCCGGAAAGTACCAGACATAAGAAATAGCAAGAGGAAGGATAAAAGTGAGCTGGCTTTGTTCAAGGGTTCATCGTCATTTTAACATGTTCTCACTCCCAGCTTGTCACATACGGACGCTTGGTCAGGGCGTCACTTTTTAACTCAATGTGTACTCCGATACACTTCATTATCTTTCTCTTATTTAGGGTTGAGTCGAAGGGCAGCAGGGTATTCTCTCCCCAGCAACGTTTTCCAGGGTCTTCCTGGGGAACCCAAGGCGTTCACAGGCCAGATGAGATATATAACCTCTCCAGCGTGTTCCGAGTCTACCTTTGGACCTATAACCTAATGGACAAGGCAACCTCTAAGGGGAGGCGTCCAGGAGGCGTCCTAATCAGATGTTGAACCTCCTCAGCAGGTCTCTTCTGCCGCGAAGGCGCATCGGCTCAACTCTGAGCTCCCTCCAGATGTCTGAGCTCCTCAACCTTACCTCCAATGCTGAGCCCAGTCTCCCTACGAATGAAGCTCATTTCAGCCGTTTGTAGTGTGTCGGCACTACAAAAACAATTCCCATTGAATGTGGTGGAAGAGTCAACCACTTAAAGTTGAGTTAAGAACAAAGCTTTACAATAACCCAACAACACAGTTTCGACCACAACCACTGGTCCTGTGGTTGAAAGTCCTGTGTTTGTTTGACTCATCCATCCCCCCAGACCTCCACCATGCATAGAGCTTTTAGTTTTTTATATTACGCCACCCAACTGTCTTCTTTCCACCCGCCATAATTACTGCGTCCATTAGAGGCAGCAAATATGATGCTAGAGAGGTACGTGGAGCGCCACGGTTTGAAACATTGCAGGAAAGAGTTGAATTCCCACAAAGTTGGAAAAGCATCGTATGATAGTACTACTGTTCTGTGTCCACATACTTTTGGCCATCTAGGGTTAGAACAGACAAAAAGCAAGAGAAGAAGAGTGAGAATAAAGCAAAGAAGGAAGGGAGGCAAAACGTGACCTGTAGGTGGGATGAGAGACACAACAAGAGAGAGGAGAGGGGGAGGAGGTTGAGAGAGAGAGAGAGAGAGAGAGAGAGAGAGAGAGAGAGAGATCACAAAACAGAAAGCTCACAACAAAGTGAGAGTAGAGGTAGACGAAGAGGAAGAGAGTTTGTGGAAAAAGGAACAAAATAAAGAAAATAGGACACTCAACAGCCTTGCGGATGATCCTCCACCATCTTTAAGAAGATATTTTTAGAGAGAGAAGTAAATCCGTCACCACGATGAAGTCGTGGAGTCGCCTCTGCTTCCTCGGTGAGTTCAGACTAAACTGCGTTCACCTCAGACTTTAAACTCTTGTTCACTGTTGTTGCTTTTCAGAGTGATATCTTACAGAATTTTCTTTTTGATTTATTGATATCGACTACATTTGTATGCTGATCTCCCGCGCTCACACAGACTCCAGAAATTCAAAACGTTCAAGGCTGGAGTTCAGATTGTTTTCACACCCGTTGAATCAGACGCTGCAGAAGCCTCGTGGTTTCACTGCTGATGGTGTCGATTCAAGACGTTCTTGATCTAGCTGCTCCCGCTGCCGTCCATTTCATTTACCAACACTTTCAAGGCCTTGATTTAGTCTCAAATCTACTCTTGAATGTCCTTGAATGACTTTAAGGTTCATTCAAGGACTCAGGAACAATCGACATATGCAGGAAGCAATGTGGAGCACACAAATGCTTCGATACAAGGGGAAACTCAAGAGTGACTAAAAGTGAATTTTCAGGAAATTACAACGCAAAACACAGTAAATTATTAATTTTAAATATGAGAAAAATAATATTAGACAGTGTGTAAATATGAAATATGTTGCTTACAAATAGGGGGCATAAAGCATTTCATGCATTACATATTAAAATATAAAATAAATCAGATGATCTCAATAGACGATCAAGCTCAAGGTCAAAGTAGACAAAATAAAGTGTGAATATATTATTTTTTAGATCTATCTTTCTTTACTGCTTTTCTTTTACTTCACTGATCACATTTTCACACCAACGTTTGTCTTTTTTCACACGTGTGAAAACTTGTTGCAGCAGCAGATCTGTGAAGTAAAACTATCAACTACAACAGAGTATATGTGCAGAAGGTTCTCAGAGCGGACATTCCCTTAGCTTACATTAGCCAGCATGTGGGTTCATGTGAATACAAACGTTTGCAGTACAAAGTAAAACATCTTAAAGTCACATTTGTTGTTTTATGTTCCTCCCCTAATCATTCTCTCTGTTTCAGTTCTAGCAATTTCTTCAATTTCCAGAGGAGAAGATACATCTACTGTTCCTTCAGGTGAGGGGGAGGAAGGTACAGTGACCACGGACTTGATAACTGATTTATTGTGGATCAGGGTTGGTTGTGTTTTAAACTAGCAATATCAGCACGCTGATTGTGAGTGTGGGATCAGTTTAAGTGTTTTTATATATTAAACATATATATACACACATTACATATTAAAGTGAGATACACAAGTCTTAAAGCAGCCTTGGCTTGTCCTTGAGCAGGCGGCAACTTCTGGTTCTGAAATGTGAAGCCAGCATTAGCTTAGCTTGTACTTAGCTCCACCCCCTCACCAAGATGGTGACGGGCCAAAAAAATAAGGTGGCGACGGCCAAAAAAACCACGGCCAATATGCCGAACTCAAGGCATCAAAACAGCAGTCCACAAACCAATGGGTTCCCTTCTTACATAGAGTCTTGAACCACTTTAGGAACCACCATGTATTGTACTCTCCAGTCCTGAAATGTGAATGTATTGTCAGGTAATATGTGGATGTGGCTTCATGTGCTGTGTTGTATTCAGATTGTTGGGCTCTGTGCTGTTTCTCTGTTGTCCCTTCACCCTCTGACTCTGAGTCACAGCCACGGGGACAGGGCCCACCACATCCTGTATCAGTGTTGTGTGAGGGGAGGTGGTCTCGGGGCCTCATAGTCTGATTCTGTGTGCGTCTTTCACGTCTAATACAGATCTTGAAGCCGTCCCTACCCCACCCCCGTTACCACCACCTGAAAGTCAGAATGCGACTACCGGCACCACGCCGCCCTCCTCGTCTCCTCAGAATCAAACACCAGTCAATGCAACAGATCTGCCTCCATCAGCATCGGTCTTTACGGTAACAGCCAACCTGAGCCGCTACCCTGCAGCATGTGACCACAACAACTCCAATCAATCAATGTGGAACCTGAAGGCATCCTCTCACTACTGAGGAGGTCGTACCACACTAGACTTTACTTCATGCTGAAGACATTCTTCAACCCTCATTCTCTTTCTTTCTCTGAGAAAAATAGACGAATAAATAATGGTGACCAGCTGTTCTGAGGCAAGTTGTGATGGTTGATAATCACGTGGAACCAAAAAGAGACAATTGCTTTCTGGAAATGAAACACAAAAAGTTATCCTTTCAAGAAAATGTTTGGGAAATACAGAGTGTTTAAATTGAGCTAAAATAACCCCAAACACCAGCGCTGTCCTTAAAAAACACTTAAAACAACCAAGAAACAACACAAGTAACTAAATACATAAAGTGCTGAACAATTTGTAGGTACAAGTACTTTAATTGAGTATTACTACTTTCCGCTACTACTCCACTACATCTCAGGAAACAGTTTAGTTACTTTAATGATACAGTATATTTAACAGATTAATTATGTTTTATTATAGATAAATAAGATAAGACATTATTGGTCGTTTGGGGGAAAATTCACAATCTACTCAGATAATGTTTATAAAGTAATTAAGATAAGCTGCACCACTAAAATACAATAATATAATAAATATATATTATTCTGAAATGGGCCATTCTGCATAATGAGTGCTTTTACTTTTGGTACTTTAAGTACATGTTGATGCTTTTACTAGAAGTTGTACTGCAGTATTTCAACAGGGAGGTGTTGCTACCTTTACATGTACATGTAGTACTTCTTCCATCACTGCAATAGAACATCTCCACAGTTTAAACACATTAAAAGCTGAATTGACATGAATTCAGCCTGTGCGTGGTCACTCATACAGATGTCAGCTGGTCGGTTATGTGAAGCTTTAACCGTCTTTTACAGACTCAAGAAGCAGAAACATCAGGTACAGACGGCCTGGTTAAGACGACAACAGATGAAGTCAACGGCAGCACAGCGACACAGACGACTGACGATGACGACGATGATGAAGAATCGACGGCGGTGGCCATTAGCAGCACCTCATCGACGGCGGCGGCCATTAGCAGCACCTCATCGACACCAGGTACCTGACTGGTGCGGATGCAGAAGGCCTGCTGAGCCTCAGTCTGTCTTCCTGTGTGTCAAACCACAACCATCGCATGCTCACATTCTCTGTAACTGCTAACTGCCACACAAACACGCTGCCACACAACAGCCCGTATGTCACCAGACACGCCGCTCTGAATATCTTTGGATTGTTTGGATAAAACAAGCTATTTGAAGACATCACTTTTAACAGCATTTAACATTTAACAGCTGAAATGATGAATGGGTTAATCGAGAGGGGAAGAAAAGGTTCATGTCTGTATATTATATTTGTTTCTGTTCTCCACAAAGGAACAGAGAAGTTAACGAAGAGAACGTTAACCTGAAGTCTGTTTCTTTTAGTACAAATTGAAGAGATCGTCGTGGGTCATTCGTCGTGGGGTATGTTTATTGTACTGTTACCTTTTGTATTAATAATCAGGGTGAAGCAGCATCTATTCTATTCATCCTTCTGCCCCCTACTGATGCTCCTGCTACTACTATCAAACTAACTTATTATAATGTATATCATTAGGTTTTAAGGTGTAAAACACACTCATAAAGGCCCACACAATTAGATAAACTCTACAGAAACACCAAAAAAAGATTTCTTCTTGTAATTATGACTTAACCGATACAGTGTGAGAAGTCTTAATTACTTTGGTGAATGCATTACCCTTCCATATGGAGCCCCAAAGTATACGATATTGATTAAATAAATACATATAAATCTACCAATAAATTGTGAATTAATTGTATTAATTACTGATTGTTATTTAATCACTTATTTTCACATTTATTTATTAAACTTTATTTATTGAACTTTTGTTGTTGATACATATTTTATTTCATTATAAAAAGTTTATTTCATTAAAACAATTGAATTTAATCTCACTTTTTATCTCATAACGTCACTTTTTTTTAATGAAAGTAGAGTTTTGTACAATTATATTGAACACTTACGGGCTCCATATTTCCATACTAATAAAATGTATCAACTGATTTTTCTTTTAATCTTTACTTTATAATGCATTCATTGATCAAGTGGCACAAAGACCCTAAAAGCTAATAACGCTGTCTCTGTCTCCAGGCTATGTGATCCTCGTATTGATCGTCTTGGTGATCATTATTCTGTGTGCCGTCCTCTACTTTCTCAGGAGACTCTCCAGGGTAAGAGAGTCAAGACATCTTCTTTAAAATACATATTTTACATCCACTCGTTTAATGCTAAGCTAGCTCTGACGTTGCGTTTGTTTGTTTGTGTAGACGTACTCGTTCGACCTCCATCGTCCGGCTCCCGCCAACCACCTGAACGAACCCATCGGAACCTTTGAAACAGTCTACCTGGACGACCTGGGTGTGTTTTTTAAAATGACTGTAACATGAGCGTGTATGAGCATGTCCTGACGTGTGTTCTTTGGTTTGTGTGTCTCAGAACGACCATCCTCTAAAGACCACGTGACCACCGGCGACCTTTCACCTCCTCCTGTATCCAACGGCACAACCGATGGAGAGAGCGGTACATCAAATGCTATATTACAATAATGCAATATTTAACATTGTGAAGTCAATACCATTAAAAACTCTTTCGACAGCAAACCATGTGGTGAAAACCCAAACACGAGATAAACTTTCCTCCATCACAGGCTACACGAGTCTCTAGGTTATTTATATCAATGTGTAGTCCATGAAAATACCACCAGCATTTCATATTATCACAAGAAACAGGAAAACTATGGATCTATCAGGGATGCACTGAGCCCAGTCTGCCACAAGAGGAAATTAAACGTTTCTCGGATGTGTTTATGTTTTTCCCTCCATGACTCTCAAAAACTAAAAACATAGTTTGGTACCGCAAATCATGTGAAAAACCTCATCCTCACCACAAACACCTGTCCCTGTGTTAGTTTCCATGTTATCAACGAAGCATCTTGCATCTGATCAAATCTCTGTTTGTTCTTAATAGCTTTCCATCAAAAACTTAGACTTAGTTTCTCAGGTAGTAAATAGAAAAGATGACAAAGGGAAGAAATAGAAGACGGCAATAATGGTGTTCTCTGGTATTCTAAATATAAATATATTAAATATATATTAAATATTCTCTGGTGCACGTCTTACCTTTCCTTCTCTCCTTCTGCTCGCTCCCTCACTCCAGCTCCACAGGAACAGCCAGATGCAAACGGTACGGAGACGTCTCCCACCAGTAACACCAGTAACACCAGTAACACCAGTAACACCAGTCCCTCGCTGGGCGACGGCCCGGCTGACAAGCCACGCAGCCCAATGAGCTGTACCAACATGTTCTTCGATGCTGTTGGGGAGGAGCAGCAGAACGAAAACAACAACAACCCGTGTAAGATACTTAAAATACACACAAACACAAAATACCAATACAAAAACCAGCATACAGCAGTATTAGTAGGCCTAGAGTAGTATTTTTCTTGAGTATACTGAACTTCGATTGGTGGAATGACCCCTTAAAGGACAGGAGCCGGGCAGGTGTCATGGATATAATAAAAATATGTGTACAAATGAACAAAATAAAGTTTTAAACCACCTAGTTAACGTTTAATATATGGTATAAGGTACGCCAAAGAGTATACTCAAACCTTTGTGCTGCATTCAATTTCAGTTTCTGCTGTTTAGTTTTTCACAGATTAGTAATTTGAATTGTTAATAGTTTGTTCACTCCCGCCTCTTGTTTGAAGTCTTATCGTGTTTCCTAAGGAGGAGGAACCTGCTGGCTGCAAAATTGAAAAATAGCGAGAATGTTCTTTTACTTAAAACAGCTCTAAATCATTTTGTGTCTTATTGAATTGGGAACTAGCTTGGAGTTGTTAGACGGTACCTCTGATGGATCTAAGCCAGCTTTTTATAATCTTCTTTTTGGTGCTAAGCTAAACAAATCAATTAGCAGATATCAAACAGCTTATAACTCACAGCAAGAGAGAAGAAAAGTGCATTTTGCTAAATATCTGCAGAATATTTTGTGAAAATATATCTAAATCTAAAATGTCATGTACTCTTTTATCCCCTTCTCCTTTTCGTTAGCGGTTTGCTCCAGGGACCCGTTTGTTGAAATAAACCTTGATGAGGCGGCGTTGTGCGATCAGCTCCTCACCTCTCTGGGAGCTTCTTCTGTCCTCCCCTTCTCTCCTTTCTCCTTCTCCTCCTCCTCCTCCTCTTCTTCTTCATCTTTGCACCTCCAATGACGACCCCACAGCTCAACATGGAGGTCACGACTGTGTCTGTAAAAAGGTCTTCAAGTGTTTCTGTCTTTCATTTGCCAGTGAAAAGTGTATAAATGTCAAGCTGGAAACAGAAAGAGCTCGCTTACGCTTTATGTTCTGGGGTGTTTAGATGGATTCAGCACATCCTGATAATGGGTTTTATATCTAAATGGAAGTTACTTTGGCACATAACTGTCAAACAAGAGTTAGCTCAGTTAACCTGAACTAACCATAGCTAAGCTAATGAGTAGCCAGATGACTCAGCGATTTTAGCTGGTGCCTTCAGCAGTAACCCTTTGTTTTATTAAAGTTGTCTCTTAAAAATGAATTAGGCTTTTTTTAATGGAGAGCTATTATTTGCTATAAGCACTGTTTCCTCAAACTACAAAAACATGTTGTTATCAAGCTATTAAACATCTTGTATTTCTACTGGCTGTGTCCGTTTCAATCAATACGCACTAAAGAGTCCAGTGGGTTCACCATTTTATAGGACTGTAAACTGTATTTTACCCGAATGGACTCAAAGTATCCCACAAAGCAAAGTGAAAGTAGTAGTACACGTATAATAAGACTGATACTGCGCCTCTTTATCGTATTAGATAAAACAGATGTTGACAAACTGTATGAGTTGCAGTTGAAAAAACGTTACAAAAATTACAAAATTGTATTGTGACTTAAGTTTTGTGGTAATGTCTTATTGTTCTTTATGCTGATTATAAATAAAAAAAAAAACATACTTCAGAGATAATAGAGACACATTTGGTGATGCTTCCTGTTGTCAGTGTTTTTGTGTACATTGTGTAATGAACGAAAAACATTTTGTAGTTTGGAAAGAAAAGTGCTCGGTGATCTGGGACGATAATTGATCCTGGGTATGTGTGAAGCCTTTTTGGCTGCTGTTGTGTTGAGCTGGATGTTGGTGAAGTTTAAAAAAAGAGAACAAATAAAGAGAAATGAGTCTCACTGTGGAATGGGGAGATAGTCTCGGGTGACAAGAACACAAGGAAAGATACTGCAAGCTAGAAGCTTGAGCGTAAGAACAACGATCTGGTGAGGAGTGGGAGGAAAGCCGGGGTTGATAAGCTGTGAGCTGTGAGGAGCTGATTGAAGGCAGGTGCGCTGGTGGGTAGGGCCCACCTGGGTGGCAAGACGGGAACGAGACACACACACACACACACACACACTCATACGTACACAGAGGGGCGAAGCGGGGACCCTGAAGACACAAGGACAAGTGGGGACACAAAGGAAAAATTAGGGCGAGTGAGACGTTAGATGCACGTTTCCTGTTTGTGGAACAATACAAATGATGTCCCACGTCATTTACTGAGCACTTCCCTCGCCGCTCTGCCAGTAAATGTTTTTTGTCATGTGTTTGAAGCTGAAAACGTCTTGATCACATCTGAGTCATGTGATAAGTCACATGTATATTAGTCGTACTGAGATTGGTATTGAGTGTGTTATATTTTTCAGATAATTACCTTCTTTTGCAGATCAGCTCTGCAGAGATTTATTCTTAATTTTAGCTTGAATAGTCTCTAGTCTCCCTGGGGTCCACACAAAAACAATAAGACAATACTTAAAATCAAACTGTGTCAACATCATGAAAATGAAACAAGAAAAGACAAAAGTAGCAAAATGTAAAGATCAGAAAATAAGTAAAATCGTCTTGTATATGAAACAATAATGGCCAAACAAATACAAAACTGTCAAAAAGAAAAAAACTAAAATAATAGTAAAAACAACCAAAAGAAATCCTAAACAACACTAACCAAAATGACATCCACATGACATTCAGGAACATTTGTTTTTGTATCTTTTTGAAAGAAGGCCGATCTACTTTTGGTCCGTCTCATGTAGCGGACAAGCCCAATAGTAATAACAACATAACAACATATATCACTGCAGTTCCTCAATTAGTTAGGACGTCTGTTAACAAAGGTAATGTCTCTACTGTATGCAACAGTGATGCAATGCATCTATTACCTCAACAACAAATTCAATTGTAAAAGTCGCTGACTGCTTTGAGTTTGTGACGTTATCGTACAACTCTAGTTTTAGTTTAAAAGTAAACTGAGTTCTTCCTGTCTGAACACACAGAACATCTCCACTATTAAAAACAAACAGGTTCAAACATCCGGCTGTGTTTAATGAACCGTTAGTGTCACCTAGTGGAGAAACAAGGTAACAAGATGGTGACTCCTTTGTAGAGTTCAGACACTTATAATTAGATTGAATGAAATCAAATGCTTTCATCAGATTTAATGTCCCTGTAGAATGTGAGTAGAACTTATTCATGAACTTAAAGTCATTTAGAGAGAATTTCCTCCTCCAAAGGTCCAGAACACCAAATAATGTCTTAACTTGTTCTATGATTTAGTCCCTTAAATAGTGAAGTAGCCAACAGTTCTATTAACGTCTGTATGTCAACATCTGACTGTCAAATCAAATAAAGAAAGTTCAAATAAAATAAATAAATAAACAATATTTATTGTCAGATTTCAAATTGAACTGGATTAATTATAAATAGTATATACTCTAATAATAAATAAATGTTCTTATTTCAAGTAACATGTAGGCTGAATTAAACAATACAATACATATCAGTAAGCTTTTGAAAAATGTGACTCTTAAAATAAAGTAATTCATTGTAGAAGAATGAATGTAACTGAATTGTCTTTGTCCTGCAGCTTTAAGTTGTGAGGTGTGAAGTAGTCATTCAAAAAAGCCACGATATCCATATTATCCTCATCTTCTAATACGGGACTTCATGTGTGGTTAAACCTCTTGTTTCAGATCTATCCTCTCTAGTAGTAATAGGTATGCATATATGCGCTTGCATGTTGCTTGAACATGTTTGCGCGTGCACGTGAACAAATCTGCATATTGGAGTTTTTTTTCTTTTTTTTCCAAATTTGCATAATTACCTGAAAAAATTAACTTTTTTGTGTGTACATGAGTGCATGTGTCCATGGAGGTGTGAGTGTGTGTGTGTGTGTGCACACTTGCCTACCTATCCAACAGTGGGCTTAGGCGTCGTTACACAGCCACTAACAGGGTACAGAGTCGCAAACAGGGGACATTTTGGAGGTCCCCTGATGGTCTTCCCAGAAGGCAGGAGAGCAATGTGTATTTTAGAATCTAAAAGAATGGAAGAAAATACAAAAACAACCAGGGTTAAATTAAGAATATAATACTTAAGTACCTAAATACTTAATAAGATTCTTTCTTTTCAGTTTTAGTTCACTAAAAACTGATTTGTCATCAGCCTTTCCAAAATACATTTTTCAATATACTAGTGTGCTCAGTCTATACGTGGATTCACATTACAGTAAAAAGGTCCACACTTGTATTGTATGGAATGACAGAGGTCCACCGTTGGTTGGTAAATAATGACACAAGTTCCCTCTTAGATAGCATGGAGTGACATTAAAACTCCTTGTATGATAAGAAATAAGCCAAATTAATAGTACTTGTGAAAAAAATAACCTAAACTAAATAATTCTTTATCATTCTTCAAACATGTTGTGTTTTTGAAAAATATACATAAAGGCACAGCTGTAGTGGATGGCGTAACAATTTTCAATCTCAACACTATTAAAATGAAGCGTTACCCAGAAGGCAAGGAAGTAATGAGAACTTCAAAATCTAAGAGGAAAAAAACAAGATGAAATTAGAAATAAAATGGTCAGCATTTGGATCCTTTCTTTTCACTTTTAATAAATTGCTGAAAAAGATATTTATTATTAGACTTTACCCTTGAACAGTTTTTACTTGGACGTACCCTTGGACAGTTTTTACAAGCACTGGATTTCAAACAATTTTACACTGAATCTATGTCCTCAAGCTTTATTTATTGGAATTATTTTTGTTGATTCATAATACAGGAAGAAAAAGGTCCACACTTGTATCGTATGGAATGACGAGAGGTCCACGGTTGGCTGCTACATAATGACACAAGTTCCCTCTTAGATAGCATGGAGCGACATCCAGGAGGTATTGTGAAAAAACAATGACAGACAATTATGATATATGGTTTTGGCTGTAGTGTAGTTTTTTTATTCCTTGCCTACATTGAAGTAATGATTTGTTTCTCATCAATACTGTGTGCGCACACACACACCATTTTTTTTCCAGGTAATTATGCAAAAAAACTCTAATATGCAAATTTGTTCACGTGCAAAAATGTTCAAGCAACATGCACGCGCATATATGCATACCTATTACTACTCTCTCTGTTAACATCATTGTTGGACAGTGAATTCATGTTTTAGGATTCTGATCATTTTGGGCTCTTAGATCGTTGTCTCGTAGTGGCGCTTCACATTACCGCTTCTAAACTCACTCCACGGTCTCTGAACATGAGACAGACTGGTTTTGAACTGCCTGTAGGAAGAATGAAGATATACGAGTCTGTACACGGTACTTGGTTAAAGAATCTGGTCTCTCTGGTCACATTTCTCTTCTTAGAGAACATCGTGTGAAATAACTTCTCTGACTCACATACTTCTGAGACTGTCGGGTCTCTCTCATGTGCGTGTGCACATGTCACTGGAGGTGACGTTTATAGGAATACACCCACATGATTTACAACACATGTAATCCGTCTGTGTGTTTCCTGGACCGCTGAACGAGTGCCGTACAGGCTGGAGAAGCTGTGCCGGTAAAAATAGAAGCGCTCTGTTTATTAATGATCAACTATCGGTTTTAGAGAGCGAGAGAGCGAGAGAGAGAGAGAGAGAGAGAGACCTTGGGAGCCTGTTGGTATTTACCTGCTGTCTTTGTTGGGAGAGACCAACACATTCAACATGTCGCTCTCTCTGTTGCTGCTGCTGGTCAGCGTCGCCCAGGCTTCTCATTTTCTTGGGACAGTGATGAATTACTACCCAAAAAACCCCGACGCATCTGGATCCATCACGGTACGTACACAGCTCCCCTCTTCAATATTTACAGCTTAGAATGAGACAAGACAGAAGTAAACATAACTGAACTGTTAATGAATGAATAGAAGCAGGAAATAAAAAGTAACAATAGTTCTGGGATGTGTCTCAACAATGTCTTAAATATACTACACAGTAAAGGGTTCTAAGAATAACTTTCCATGAGGTTTTTTCTGTGGAACCATCTAAACAGTTAGTCACAAAAAATGTAGCAAACCGATTCAATTGAAAACAATCGGGACATTTGAGTCAAACAGTTCATAGAATATCTGCCCATCTCTAAAACATGTTTAAGGTAATTCATCGGTAGAAGAGTCACATTTTCCTCTCAAAATAAGATTGAAGTAACAATATGAACATTGTTTTAAATCTCTCAAAACTAAATATACATTAACATCAATGGGAACATTTGACCCAACTCTGGATGAAAATTGTTAACCAGCTACAATGACAGACTTTCAAATCTTTTCATCAAAACGTGGCTGATTCCAATGTCTGGTAACTGGAAGTGACACGTTTCCAATATCTCTGTGGAAGACAGCTCTGGTTGGTCTAATCCAGCATTCATAGCTTTACCTACGAAAAATAATGTGGATATCCCACAACATGTATTGTGTATGTAACGAGGAAGTATAAAGACCGCTAAATCACACACCGGGCGGGAGGGGAGGTCAACGGCTCCAACAAACTGATCTTTCTACCAGGAGGCCGATGTTCGTTCCCAATGTGCAATAATTAATTCAGGAACGACACTTGTGGGTCAAGAGATGATCTTTTTCTAAACCTGAATAAAATGCCCCCAAAAGTTGGTGATTTTCAGATGTTTTAACATCTTAGATGAGTGCAGGTCAAGAAAGCAAAGATTGACCTTGAGAGGACCAGAAATTAACCGTGCACCAACCAACCTGGCCTCTGTCCCGTGTCTGTCTTCACAGTAAGATGTTTTCTTTGACTCGTCTCCACTGTGACACTACAGGTGGTCTTCCGCTATAAGCTGAACTTCCACACTTGCTTATCTGACGACACGTGGACCTGCCTCAGTGGGAACTGTGGGACCGAGATTTCTGTAGTGCTGAACATCGTGGACCAGGAGCTCAGCGGAGAGTGGTGTCAGAGAGAGGGAATCATGACTCGGCAGTTTGTCAGCAATGCTCCATTGCAGCTGCAGTAAGTGCACCATGATGATGCAAAAAAAAAAAGAATCAGACAACTAGACACAGGTGTGCAGACATAAAGGCAGGCTGGACACTGATTGGTAGTTGAGACAATGGCAAGGAGGCTAATTAAATACAGGTGATACACAGAAAAAAAAGGAGGGAAAAAAATCACACGAGACAGGAAGTCAAACAAACACAGGACACGAGACGCAGGTACAAACTAAAACAGGAAGTGCAAACCAAAGTCCATGACACATGTTTCTAATCTAAAGTACTATTGTTGGAAAAATTCACTCGAGACGGATGGAAAATCATTAATCACAGGACATTTATTCTTGCAAGAAGGAGACAGAGTTGATTCACATCAGGATATGCATCAAGGCCACTCGGAGTTCTGACTCTGAGCTTCTGATATTTATACTGAGTAAACAACATGCAATGGGCTGGCACAGGATTGGTTTACATTGAGGTCTTCGTCACAAAAGGTGACACACACACACAAAATGGCGTCCACGCCATGTAGTCTGAGAAGAGAACTTCACTTGAGCATCTGTTCTGGCACAAAGGTCTCTTTCTCAAAACAACTCTGTGTCTATCTTCCTTATTATCATTTACAGCCTGAGAACGCTTTCTTTCCCAGACGCTGTAGAACCTAATGTCAGAGTGAGTTCACACACACAATCACATGAGGACGCAGGCCATAAAGTTCACGTGAGGACACCAGACTTTGTGAGCACACATATTATAATTAGTCATTTCGATTTTTGACTCTAACAACTATCAATCAGATTGGGTTGGTTTTATTATTAGCGTTAAAGCTTGTAGGTTTATTTTGATTTGTTGTCCGCCTTTGAGCAGGAGCGAGCTAGAAACAGGAAACTTGGCCCAAAAAAACTGGAAAAGATGCACAAGAGCTTTCCAGGAAATATGACTCCAATCGGTGACATGGTTCATTGAGGACCTCAGTAAAAAAACAATCCTGCATATATGTAATTTTCCATGTGTATCACACAGTATGATAGTTGTAGGGGCGCTCTGTCAGTCATTTAGGAGGAGACAGACACATTTCCCCATGTCTATTTTTATTTTTCAAAATATGCAAATTATCTGTTACTTTCCTAAAATTATAATTCATTTTCTTTCAGGTGACAATGAAAATGTTTTGAGAAGTTTAACAAGTTAACATTTTGCCGTGATGGTTGTTTGCTGGAGTGTTAATTTCCTCATATTTGTGTCATCCCAACGATACCATTGAAACATTGTTAACAGTCAGAGCTGCTGCTCTGGTATCATGTGAACTCATGATTTATTAGCACACTTTATATTAGGAGGTAAAAATGACTTTTTCATAACTTCCACTGAAGGTTGAACGGTGGCAACTGGATCAGGAACAAAAACAATGTCGTAGGTTGGGAAGCTGTGACTTTGGTGGAGCTGAGGAACCGGTCGGACACCGGCCGAGCCAACAGGTCCCCCCAGACCACCATCGTGCCCGTTCTGAGGTGATTATACACATTAATGTTTAAATTTGAATGTGTCACAACACATATTGTATGATGACCTCACGACACATTTTTAAAAGAATAGAAGAAGAAGAAATATGTGAATTCGGTTTATTTTATTTGTTTCACTCAATTTAAACCGAAAGATAAAAAATACTTAAAAACAGCTTAAAGGATGAAATCTGCTGACTTGTGTTCAGGCTCAGATTCAAGCTTAAGTTCATAAAGACGTCAGCAGTAAAGTTCCTGGTACGAATGTTGAGGAGGAAGTGAGTCAGGTTACATGAAGTATCTAATTCCAACAGAAAGACAGTCACTATTGTCTTTTGACATTGAAGAGATACCTTTGTCGAGACAAAACTGAATCATCAGCAGCGATTGGCTTCCTGGCTCAAGCTTTACATGGAAATGTTTCTCTCCATCAGAGTTCCTTCAAACTGTCAGAGAGATTTCCACCTGTTGGCGTTCGACCCCGACGGTGACGAGATCAAATGCAGATATGGAAACACAACGGCAGCAGAGTGTGACATCTGCACACCGCCCTCCGTTCTCAGCCTCTCCTCAGTGAGTGAACACAGACGCTGATGCTTTATAATCGCACCATTATAGTCCAATCACAAACCAGAATCAGATCCTCTACTGCAGTAAAAGTACTTAATGACACTGATAATACTACAGGTAAAAGATCATCATATGTTTGTAGCGTCGCTGTCCTGTGAGAACCACGTATCTCTAAAAAGAACAAACAGCTTTGTGACGATGCATTTTCCAGCTGATCCAAGAGGCTTTTTAAAGAGTTTATTTAGCTGAAGAATATTAGTGGAAAAACTTCATTCTTCAGTTCATCACAGACATTCAACATCAACACACCTGAAGATTCGTGGTTTTCACATATATTTAGCTCTGAGAAGTAGTACAGTAAGAAGTACAATACTTTAGAGGAGGAGAAGAAATAAATAGAATAAAATGGAAATACTAAATAAAATACAAGCACCTCAAATGTGTACTCAAGTACAGTTCTCGAGTAAATGTACATAGTTACATTTCACCTCTGGTTTCAGGCTCACTTTGACCAAAAAGACCAAACTGATAAAACAAGCAAAGACATTTTGTTCCAAATGAAATGTACATGTTGGGTATTTCATTAACTGACAGAAAATATTTTGACCTCCTGTCCCTTTTTGTCCTCTTGCAGTCCTGCACTCTGTCATTCAGCCCCACTAATAGCGGTGACGAAGGTTCGTACGCTGTCCAGCTGGTGATGGAGGACTTTACCAGGCAGACCATCACCTTGACTCAAGACACCGGGTCTGGGACGATCTTAAATGCAAACGTCGCTATCAGCAAACTGCCTGTCCAGTTTATTTTTACTGGTAATATTTCTTGTTTTGGCAGCCAGGACTATATGGAAACTGGATAAATATACAATTAACATTGACGACTTTCTTTCAATAATGTTGATGATGGATTGGATGCTTCCTCTGCTAGCTAGCGCTCGATACTATTGTAAACATTCTTATACTGCCTAAGTTACAGTAAAGGTACCAACAACAACATTCATTTGCAAAATAAACCTTTTCTCGAAAACTCCTTTTTAAGTAAAAAAAAGCCAAAGTTTGCAAATGTTAAATGTTGTACGAACTGAATAAAATAGTCTGAATTTGAGATTATTAAAATTCACTGTTCCAGTAAAGCCAGGTAGGTCTTTATTCACTGTAACAATCATTGAAAAGCAACAGCACCACGTGTATACATTCAGCATACCTTCAGCGTAGCATAGAAGTGCTAACGTTAGTTAATGATGTGCTAACATACTCTGCTAATGTTAGCTCCACAGATTTTTAGGTAGAAAGGTAACGTTTTAGAATCATATATATATCACTGTTTCACAACGTTTAACCATAAGTAGCTCCAAATCCACTAAACCAGCCTGAAAAAGAAGAAAATCTGAAACAATTGCATGAGAGTCTATGGAAGGGTCAATTGCTAGTTTGGTGTCTCTAACATTAAGCTCAATGTAAAGCTCCAGCAAGCAAGTTTGTTCCAGTCGATATAGTAGATGTGATGATTTTTCACGGAGCAAGTGAAACTCTTGAGTCATTAAAGTCATTAGGGTTCATCCTCTGGCCACCATGAATGTCTGTAAAGCATTGTATGTCAATCAAACAGTTGCTGAGATATTCTAGTCCAAACCAAAGTGGTCGACGAACCGACTGGTATTTCCATCCTTAGAAAAAGTCTTGCTTGTCTTTATTGTTCCAGTGGATCCTGAGGTGCCGTCCTGCACAGAGGGAGTCTATCTGCCCAAGTTCCTGCCTCCAACCCCAGCAAACAGAGCTCAACTGTACACGCCTGTCAATCAGTCCCTGGATATCAGCATCATTGCTGAGGCAAATGTCTCCACGTAAGTCAAACAAAACATGAATGATTAATGATGCAGAATGTTCTCTGGTGAGATTAGAAAAACTTGTCCACATTAATACATTAGTCAATGGTTGTTTGAGAATTCAGATGTACAAGGAATTTGATCCGTTGTGTTCTGTCAACACTGATGTATTGAACAGGTTTGACAAGAGTGCAACAAGTGTAAAAACCAACCAACTGTCTCAAATATAACAATGCAGTTTGCATTTAAAGCAAAATAAACCATGAACAACATCCTAGACCTAGTACAATGTACAAGCACCATGTTGTTTCAGTTGTAGTTTCACAAGCTCAGGGTTTTAAAAAGGTGATTACTGGTAAGATCCACCTAAATGCTACAACAAGTGTGACTCTTATAAAAATCAGCCAGCAGTGAAATAATTGCCATTGAGGAAACATTTGAAAGAAAAAGGAGAAAGGTGCCAGGTGAGGATTTCCAGCATGCCGTCACGGAAGACAGTTTGGCTTCATGTGTGGGTGTGGTGGTTTTTGGAAAGGTTATCTTAACGTGCCAAGACGTTTTTCTTCTGTTTGTTAAAAGGATTTCCGAGCTGCTGTTCAGCGGGCCGCACAACGTCATCCAGACTGAAGTAGGAGTAGTAGCAGGAGTAGGAGAGTACGTCCTGAGATGGACGCCGTCTGAAAACGAAGATGGAGAAAGCCACCCCATCTGTTTCAGCCTCCAGGCAGTTGTCAAGTCAGTCACTTGTCCCATGAACATTTCCCTATAACACTGACTATGTTTACATGAACACTCATATACAACTATTATTCAGAATATGACAATTTTCCAAATCTGATATGGTTCATGTAAACATCATATTCCGTTTGGATATTCTGAATTAGGTCTCATTCTGAATGGAACATTATCCGACTAAGACGTGTGATATGTTGATATTATTCAGGTTTCAGGAGCATTCTTTGGACATGTATACAGCTCATTCACAACATGAGTCACTTTGCGACACACACTTTTGCGTTGAACACAAACCAACTAGCCAATAGTTTGCAGAGCTGGAGTAAAGATGCATGCCCAAAAGAAAAGAAAGAAACCCACGTACTTTTAGACATTATGAAAGACTTGGACTTACACAAGTTTTTGGATTCAAACACATAACAACGGCGACCTTTTCAAGAAGGTGTTTGAAGGAATGAAAGACACTTATCTGACTGTTTGTGATAGTTAGCCTCCACCAGGTGAAGGACAGCCACTGCAGACAATGCTTGTGATTCCATCAGATGTGACGCAGTGCGTTTCAGAAGCAGTTCTCTCTATTCCTTTAATATGAAGGAGAGCTATGGCAAGAAAGACTGTTCCTTTTAATATCTGAAAATAATTTGGTATCATTGACACCATTTTGTAAATGATCTATCGTACTGATTTATCTCCTCAGTTCAGTCAAGTATCAATCTGAGCTCCGATGTGTCATTGTGAGTGTTGGAAACGGTGAGTGGAACTCCTCGTTGTTTTTTATGTCGCTGGATTGATGAATTTCACTTGTAATCTTTTATATACACTTCATTTTACAGACACAATGACAACCACACCAGCTACAACAACTACCTCACTAACTGCAACCAGCACTACACCAACTACAAATGTTTCTTCTGCATCAACTACACCCCTATCTACTACACCTCAAGACTTAACATCTTCCCCAACACCTTCAACAGACGTTTCAAACACAAGTGAGTATGACAAATTGTGATGTTGTGCATTATGTAATTATCTCATAATGAACATTTACAAAGCTAAGGATGGGAGCTAAGTGGGAACAATGAGTTGTCTGAGAATGGAAGACCATGTGTCTCTGCTGCATAGCTCAGCTTCAGCACCCCCCTGACCTGCATTGTAATGTTTGGACACTTTGCTTCTAGTTGTTGTAGCTCTGAGAATGAGACTTACGTCTTCGTCTCCACTGTCTGAGGACGACATCAGGATTACCCTCATACAACAGGTCAGTCTCTTCTTATCTAACCAGAAATCAAAGCATGTCAAAGCATCAGATAACTGCACCTGCTGTGGCTAGTTGGAGGCCTAATTATATGTTAGTGGTCTTACTATAAAGACTTTCCATGATTCAGAAATACATTAAAACAATCACAGATCTCCCTCTTTACTCTGAACAATCTGATAAGGCAGTGATCACATCTCAGCACCACTGTTGCATTTTTCTTCTCCAGATAAGAGATGAACTGGTGAGAAGAGGGCTGCCATCAGACACGACTGTACGCCTCATCAGAAGTGTGTAATCAAAATGTACAACCACAGCGACCCCTGTTGATCCAACGTGGAACTATATCAAGCCCTGCTGGGGCATTCCGTTTTCATTTGAGAGTCAAATTTACAACGGCAATGTCAGCACTTTTACTTTCCCTGTTAAACGATCATAACAATAAATCCTGCAAGATGAATTTTATTGATCCTTTTATGGAAAAAAAATATGGCACAGGTTATGAAATATATCTTCCAGATTAGCCAGAAAATCTGGTCATTATATTGAATATTTTAAAATGTTTACAATGTGGGAGCAGAATGTGGTTGCATTGATCACCTTTCATGTGCAAATCATTGACTTCCTGTTCCTGTTGCGTTTTTAAGTGTTTCTGCTGTCTTTGATTTGATGTCTGATGATTACTTGTTATTTGTCTCTTTAGGAGACCGTCTTATGATTTTACTTTCACAACCCAAACGTTAAACGTTCTGCTCTGCAATGTGTTTCCTCGTCTCAGCCCCCTGTGTCACGGTGTGTGGTACTCTGCTGTTAAATTTCGTTTCACTTTAGTCATGTGCTCGCCCACTGACCAATCACAGCACACCCTGCACTTCGCGGCAGAGCTGCACATGGACATGTAATGATGACGTAGATGTAGGCCGGCAAGTATGGGGGTAGCGGCTGCTGACACTCAAAGAATACGCCCAACATGTCAAACTAAAGATCTGATTGGTTGAACACTATGACAATCAACAATATGGTCCCCATTCACTTAAACTGCACATGGATTCACTTGTGAGTCTGCAGGCCTCGGGCCTCTCTTCTTACCTAGAGACACAGAGGTGACATCTGATTGGATAAAAGCTCTACTTAAAACAAGCTGCACTGGAAGCAGAGCAACTGAGGAAGACAGTAGCTGTGCAATGAGAAAATAAGATAATGGGGAAAATATTTTTATAAATTATAATACATAAACACACTTTTTTTTTTTTTTTGTGATTCTGTTTAGGCCAGCAGAATCATACACCTCTGACACTCAGTACAGTGCAGGGACTCAACACCCAGCGGTGGTTAAGTAGAAGCATAATATTGATGATTGCAAGTCTGCTAGTTGTTTGCTTTAGCCCTTTATGTTAACACAGTTACAAATATTTATTATTAATTACTTTTAGTAATAAAAAAAAGAGAATCTGAATTGTAAGTCGCTTTGGATAAAAGCGTCTGCTAAATGACTGTAATGTAATGTAACATCTATTTAGGAGTATCATACTTGAACTGATGACCCTATTCAGTTAAATTCATGTAGTAAGTTGACATGAGAGAGTGTTTTGTTAAATGAATAAATTGTTAAATTGCCAATATGTTTTGTTTCTTCAGACTTCAATCATCCAATCCACCAAACAAGAGTCAACAGCACAATAAGCTGTTTGGCATCGGCAGAGAAGATTTGGCAAATTTTTCATGGGCGCAACCCACATGCTCATCTCTGCTGCTCATCCCACAAATGCATGTTCCTGACAAATGTGGCCCCATTTAAAAGGGGAATAAACAGGCTTTCCAACGGTATGAGATGTATTGCCAAGAAGCATTGTTACAACTCAGAAATAATCTACCAAACACTAATGTCCTTACTTTTTGTCCTACGTTTACTTGAGCCCAGACGTGAAGAAATGATCTACGTGGGTGAAAACATTTGACTTTAAATGAGTCACAAGGAGAGACTTTTACTTTTTAAAAGATTAAAAATACAACTTGTTCCAAACCAGCTCACCGACGCCCCCCCAAAAACAAATGATGGTTTCATCATCTGCTCCAGAACATGAATGATTTGAGACAGGAGCTGGTTTATGTCTTTTACAGCTGAAAGCTGCTTCTGGTTTAGTTATGGCTCACCAGCACAAACACTGATGGTTTGCATGTTTATGATGAAGTGGATCTATAAGAATAACGTGTAATATGAAGTCAAAGTAAATCCTTATGTTTCCTGCCAAGTCAAAACGTTTGCGTGTGACGCAGCGTTTAAGCCTTACAAGCGGTTAAAACAAAGACCCTGAACACCTCATACTGCCGGAACTGGATTTTCTGGATCATGTTACTTTTTCTCACACCCACCTCTGCTTTTCTTTTCTCGCCTTCCTCTGTTTGAACACAGAGAAGTGGACGGTTCACTTGTTTCTGACACATTAATGGCACGCAACTCAAACGCTTCACTGTAAGGAAAGCCATCGGGGTTAATACTGCAGCACGGAGCAGGTGCAGAGAAAACCCTGAGATGAAGCAAAGTCTGGGTCTTCAGTTTCAGACTGGGAGGACCTAAACTCTGCCTCTGTGGACCTAACCTGCTTTAAGTTTCCTTCTCTGTCTCGCAGCACATTAGTTAGCAGCGCTTTACCGTCAATGAGAATGAATCGGGAACGTGTTTTAACAGCATTTCTGACTTTGTTAAACTTTACTACATTTGTTGAAGTAGCTGAAAAGAAGCCACTAAATATACGTCAAACATTTAAAGCCCACTTTACATCACCAAACACATTTCAGTCAGATGGGGTAAGAGAGAGAGAGAGAGAGAGAGAGAGAGAGAGAGACAGAGCGAGAGACAGAGTGAGAGACAGAGAGTGTGACAAAGAGAGAGACAAAGAGAGCGAGAGAGAGAGAGAGAGAGAGCGAGAGAGAGAGAGCGAGAGAGAGAGAAAGAGAGAGAGAGAGAGAGAGAGCGAGAGAGAGAGAGAGAGCCAGAGTGAGAGACAGAGTGAGAGACAGAGAGTGTGACAAAGAGAGAGACAAAGAGAGAGACAAAGAGAGAGAGAGAGAGAGAGAGAGAGAGAGAGAGAGAGACCTTGGGAGCCTGTTGGTATTTACCTGCTGTCTTTGTTGGGAGAGACCAACACATTCAACATGTCGCTCTCTCTGTTGCTGCTGCTGGTCAGCGTCGCCCAGGCTTCTCATTTTCTTGGGACAGTGATGAATTACTACCCAAAAAACCCCGACGCATCTGGATCCATCACGGTACGTACACAGCTCCCCTCTTCAATATTTACAGCTTAGAATGAGACAAGACAGAAGTAAACATAACTGAACTGTTAATGAATGAATAGAAGCAGGAAATAAAAAGTAACAATAGTTCTGGGATGTGTCTCAACAATGTCTTAAATATACTACACAGTAAAGGGTTCTAAGAATAACTTTCCATGAGGTTTTTTCTGTGGAACCATCTAAACAGTTAGTCACAAAAAATGTAGCAAACCGATTCAATTGAAAACAATCGGGACATTTGAGTCAAACAGATCATAGAATATCTGCCCATCTCTAAAACATGTTTAAGGTTGAACGGTTGAACGGTTTCGCCTGGATCAGGAACAAATACAATGTCCTAGTTTGGAAAGCTGTGACTTTGGTGAAGCTGAGGAACCGGTCGGACACCGGCCGAGCCAACAGGTCCCCCCAGACCACCATCGTGCCCGTTCTGAGGTGATTATACACATTAATGTTTAAATTTGAATGTGTCACAACACATATTGTATGATGACCTCACGACACATTTTTAAAAGAATAGAAGAAGAAGAAATATGTGAATTCGGTTTATTTTATTTGTTTCACTCAATTTAAACTTTTAAACCGAAAGATAAAAAATACTTAAAAACAGCTTAAAGGATGAAATCTGCTGACTTGTGTTCAGGCTCAGATTCAAGCTTAAGTTCATAAAGACGTCAGCAGTAAAGTTCCTGGTACGAATGTTGAGGAGGAAGTGAGTCAGGTTACATGAAGTATCTAATTCCAACAGAAAGACAGTCACTATTGTCTTTTGACATTGAAGAGATACCTTTGTCGAGACAAAACTGAATCATCAGCAGCGATTGGCTTCCTGGCTCAAGCTTTACATGGAAATGTTTCTCTCCATCAGAGTTCCTTCAAACTGTCAGAGAGAGTTCCACCTGTTGGCGTTCGACCCCGACGGTGACGAGATCAAATGCAGATATGGAAACACAACGGCAGCAGAGTGTGACATCTGCACACCGCCCTCCGTTCTCAGCCTCTCCTCAGTGAGTGAACACAGACGCTGATGCTTTATAATCGCACCATTATAGTCCAATCACAAACCAGAATCAGATCCTCTACTGCAGTAAAAGTACTTAATGACACTGATAATACTACAGGTAAAAGATCATCATATGTTTGTAGCGTCGCTGTCCTGTGAGAACCACATATCTCTAAAAAGAACAAAAAGCTTTGTGACGATGCATTTTCCAGCTGATCCAAGAGGCTTTTTAAAGAGTTTATTTAGCTGAAGAATATTAGTGGAAAAACTTCATTCTTCAGTTCATCACAGACATTCAACATCAACACACCTGGAGATTCGTGGTTTTCACATATATTTACCTCTGAGAAGTAGTACAGTAAGAAGTACAATACTTTAGAGGAGAAGAAATAAATAGAATAAAATGGAAATACTAAATAAAATACAAGCACCTCAAATGTGTACTCAAGTACAGTTCTCGAGTAAATGTACATAGTTACATTTCACCTCTGGTTTCAGGCTCACTTTGACCAAAAAGACCAAACTGATAAAACAAGCAAAGACATTTTGTTCCAAATGAAATGTACATGTTGGGTATTTCATTAACTGACAGAAAATATTTTGACCTCCTGTCCCTTTTTGTCCTCTTGCAGTCCTGCACTCTGTCATTCAGCCCCACTAATAGCGGTGACGAAGGTTCGTACGCTGTCCAGCTGGTGATGGAGGACTTTACCAGGCAGACCATCACCTTGACTCAAGACACCGGGTCTGGGACGATCTTAAATGCAAACGTCGCTATCAGCAAACTGCCTGTCCAGTTTATTTTTACTGGTAATATTTCTTGTTTTGGCAGCCAGGACTATATGGAAACTGGATAAATATACAATTAACATTGACGACTTTCTTTCAATAATGTTGATGATGGATTGGATGCTTCCTCTGCTAGCTAGCGCTCGATACTATTGTAAACATTCTTATACTGCCTAAGTTACAGTAAAGGTACCAACAACAACATTCATTTGCAAAATAAACTTTTTCTCGAAAACTCCTTTTTAAGTAAAAAAAAGCCAAAGTTTGCAAATGTTAAATGTTGTACGAACTGAATAAAATAGTCTGAATTTGAGATTATTAAAATTCACTGTTCCAGTAAAGCCAGGTAGGTCTTTATTCACTGTAACAATCATTGAAAAGCAACAGCACCACGTGTATACATTCAGCATACCTTCAGCGTAGCATAGAAGTGCTAACGTTAGTTAATGATGTGCTAACATACTCTGCTAATGTTAGCTCCACAGATTTGTAGGTAGAAAGGTAACGTTTTAGAATCATATATATATCACTGTTTCACAACGTTTAACCATAAGTAGCTCCAAATCCACTAAACCAGCCTGAAAAAGAAGAAAATCTGAAACAATTGCATGAGAGTCTATGGAAGGGTCAATTGCTAGTTTGGTGTCTCTAACATTAAGCTCAATGTAAAGCTCCAGCAAGCAAGTTTGTTCGAGTCGATATAGTAGATGTGATGATTTTTCACAGAGCAAGTGAAACTCTTGAGTCATTAAAGTCATTAGGGTTCATCCTCTGGCCACCATGAATGTCTGTAAAGCATTTTATGGCAATCAAACAGTTGCTGAGATATTCTAGTCCAAACCAAAGTGGTGGACGAACCGACTGGTATTTCCATCCTTAGAAAAAGTCTTGCTTGTCTTTATTGTTCCAGTGGATCCTGAGGTGCCGTCCTGCACAGAGGGAGTCTATCTGCCCAAGTTCCTGCCTCCAACCCCAGCAAACAGAGCTCAACTGTACACGCCTGTCAATCAGTCCCTGGATATCAGCATCATTGCTGAGGCAAATGTCTCCACGTAAGTCAAACAAAACATTCAAAGAAGGTTGATGATGCAGAATGTTCTCTGGTGAGATTAGAAAAACTTGTCCACATTAATACATTAGTCAATGGTTGTTTGAGAATTCAGATGTACAAGGAATTTGAACCGTTTTGTTCTGTCAACACTGATGTATTGAACAGGTTTGACAAGAGTGCAACAAGTGTAAAAAACAACCAACTGTCTCAAATATAACAATGCAGTTTGCATTTAAAGCAAAATAAACCATGAACAACATCCTAGACCTAGTACAATGTACAAGTACCATGTTGTTTCAGTTGTAGTTTCACAAGCTCAGGGTTTTAAAAAGGTGATTACTGGTAAGATCCACCTAAATGCTACAACAAGTGTGACTCTTATAAAAATCAGCCAGCAGTGAAATAATTGCCATTGAGGAAA
Organism: Leptoclinus maculatus; assembly: GCA_032191485.1. NCBI lineage: Eukaryota > Metazoa > Chordata > Actinopteri > Perciformes > Stichaeidae > Leptoclinus > Leptoclinus maculatus. Next base: position 28,778 of record JAVDOI010000053.1, on the reverse strand, counting down.
CATTTGAAAGAAAAAGGAGAAAGGTGCCAGGTGAGGATTTCCAGCATGCCGTCACGGAAGACAGTTTGGCTTCATGTGTGGGTGTGGTGGTTTTTGGAAAGGTTATCTTAACGTGCCAAGACGTTTTTCTTCTGTTTGTTAAAAGGATTTCCGAGCTGCTGTTCAGCGGGCCGCACAACGTCATCCAGACTGAAGTAGGAGTAGTAGCAGGAGTAGGAGAGTACGTCCTGAGATGGACGCCGTCTGAAAACGAAGATGGAGAAAGCCACCCCATCTGTTTCAGCCTCCAGGCAGTTGTCAAGTCAGTCACTTGTCCCATGAACATTTCCCTATAACACTGACTATGTTTACATGAACACTCATATACAACTATTATTCAGAATATGACAATTTTCCAAATCTGATATGGTTCATGTAAACATCATATTCCGTTTGGATATTCTGAATTAGGTCTCATTCTGAATGGAACATTATCCGACTAAGACGTGTGATATGTTGATATTATTCAGGTTTCAGGAGCATTCTTTGGACATGTATACAGCTCATTCACAACATGAGTCACTTTGCGACACACACTTTTGCGTTGAACACAAACCAACTAGCCAATAGTTTGCAGAGCTGGAGTAAAGATGCATGCCCAAAAGAAAAGAAAGAAACCCACATACTTTTAGACATTATGAAAGACTTGGATGTACACAAGTTTTTGGATTCAAACACATAACAACGGCGACCTTTTCAAGAAGGTGTTTGAAGGAATGAAAGACACTTATCTGACTGTTTGTGATAGTTAGCCTCCACCAGGTGAAGGACAGCCACTGCAGACAATGCTTGTGATTCCATCAGATGTGACGCAGTGCGTTTCAGAAGCAGTTCTCTCTATTCCTTTAATATGAAGGAGAGCTATGGCAAGAAAGACTGTTCCTTTTAATATCTGAAAATAATTTGGTATCATTGACACCATTTTGTAAATGATCTATCGTACTGATTTATCTCCTCAGTTCAGTCAAGTATCAATCTGAGCTCCGATGTGTCATTGTGAGTGTTGGAAACGGTGAGTGGACGACAGCCCCCACTCCCTCGACAGCCGCACAGACGACAGCCCCCACTACATCGACAACTGCAACCAGCACCACACCGGCTACAACAGCCGCACAGACGACAGCACCCACTGCCTCGACAGCCGCACAGACGACAGCCCCCACTACATCGACAAATGAAACCAGCACCACACCGGCTACGACAGCCACACAAACGACAGCCCCCACTCCCTCGACAGCCGCACAGTCGACAGCCCCAACTCCCTCGACAACTGCAACCAGCACCACGCCGGCTAGGACAACTGCACAGACGACAGCCCCCACTCCATTGACAACTGAAACCAGCACCACACCGGCTACGACAACTGCACAAACGACAGCCCCCACTCCCTCGACAGCCGCAGCAACGACAGCCCCAACTACATCGACAACTGCAACCAGCACCACACCGGCTACGACAACTGCACAAACGACAGCCCCAACTCCCTCGACAGCCGCACAAACGACAGCCCCCACTCCCTCGACAACTGCAACCAGCACCACGCTGGCTAGGACAGCCGCACAGACGACAGCCCCCACTCCATCGACAACTGAAACCAGCACCACACCGGCTACGACAACTGCACAAACGACAGCCCCCACTCCCTCGGCAACTGCAACCAGCACCACACCGGCTACGACAACTGCACAAACAACAGCCCCCACTCCCTCGACAGCCGCAGCAACGACAGCCCCAACTACATCGACAACTGCAACCAGCACCACACCGGCTACGACAACTGCACAAACGACAGCCCCCACTCCCTCGTCAGCCGCACCAACGACAGCCCCCACTCCATCGACAACTGCAACCAGCACCACACCGGCTACGACAACTGCACAAACGACAGCCCCAACTCCCTCGACAGCCGCACAAACGACAGCCCCCACTCCATCGACAACTGCAACCAGCACCACACCGGCTACGACAACTGCACAAACGACAGCCCCCACTCCCTCGACAGCCGCACCAACGACAGCCCCCACTCCATCGACAACTGCAACCAGCACCACACCGGCTACGACAACTGCACAAACGACAGCCCCCACTCCCTCGACAGCCCCCACTCCATCGACAACTGCAACCAGCACCACACCGGCTACGACAACTGCACAAACGACAGCCCCAACTCCCTCGACAGCCGCACAAACGACAGCCCCCACTCCATCGACAACTGCAACCAGCACCACACCGGCTACGACAACTGCACAAACGACAGCCCCCACTCCCTCGACAGCCGCACAAACGACAGCCCCCACTCCATCGACAACTGCAACCAGCACCACACCGGCTACGACAACTGCACAAACGACAGCCCCAACTCCCTCGACAGCCGCACAAACGACAGCCCCCACTCCATCGACAACTGCAACCAGCACCACACCGGCTACGACAATTGCACAAACGACAGCCCCCACTCCATCGACAGCCGCACAGACGACAGCCCCAACTCCCTCAACAACTGCAACCAGCACCACACCGGCTACGACAACTGCACAAACGACAGCCCCAACTCCCTCGACGACTGCAACCATTACCACGCCGGCTAGGACAGCCGCACAGACGACAGCCCCCACTCCATCGACAACTGAAACCAGCACCACACCGGCTACGACAACTGCACAAACGACAGCCCCCACTCCCTCGACAGCCGCACCAACGACAGCCCCCACTCCATCGACAACTGAAACCAGCACCACACTGGCTATGACAACTGCACAAACGACAGCCCCAACTCCCTCAACAACTGCAACCAGCACCACGCCGGCTACGACAGCCGCACAGACGACAGCCCCCACTCCATCGACAACTGCAACCAGCACCACACTGGCTACGACAACTGCACAAACGACAGCCCCCACTCCCTCGACAGCCGCACAAACGACAGCCCCCACTCCCTTGACAACTGCAACCAGCACCACACCGGCGACGACAATTGCACAAACGACAGCCCCCACTCCCTCGACGACTGCAACCAGCACCACACCGGCTACAACAGCCGCACAGACGACAGCACCCACTGCCTCGACAGCCGCACAGACGACAGCCCCCACTCCATCGACAACTGCAACCAGCACCACACCGGCTACGACAACTGCACAAACGACAGCCCCAACTCCCTCAACAACTGCAACCAGCACCACGCCGGCTAGGACAGACGGACAGACGACAGCCCCCACTCCATCGACAACTGAAACCAGCACCACACCGGCTACGACAACTGCACAAACGACAGCCCCCACTCCCTCGACAGCCGCAGCAACGACAGCCCCCACTCCATCGACAACTGCAACCAGCACCACACCGGCTACGACAACTGCACAAACGACAGCCCCCACTCCCTCGACAGCCGCAGCAACGACAGCCCCAACTACATCGACAACTGCAACCAGCACCACACCGGCTACGACAACTGCACAAACGACAGCCCCAACTCCCTCGACAGCCGCACAAACGACAGCCCCCACTCCCTCGACAACTGCAACCAGCACCACGCTGGCTAGGACAGCCGCACAGACGACAGCCCCCACTCCATCGACAACTGAAACCAGCACCACACCGGCTACGACAACTGCACAAACGACAGCCCCCACTCCCTCGGCAACTGCAACCAGCACCACACCGGCTACAACAGCCGCACAGACGACAGCACCCACTGCCTCGACAGCCGCACAGACGACAGCCCCCACTCCATCGACAACTGCAACCAGCACCACACCGGCTACGACAACTGCACAAACGACAGCCCCCACTCCCTCGACAGCCGCAGCAATGACAGCCCCAACTACATCGACAACTGCAACCAGCACCACACCGGCTACGACAACTGCACAAACGACAGCCCCAACTCCCTCGACAGCCGCACAAACGACAGCCCCCACTCCATCGACAACTGCAACCAGCACCACACCGGCTACGACAACTGCACAAACGACAGCCCCCACTCCCTCGACAGCCGCAGCAACGACAGCCCCAACTACATCGACAACTGCAACCAGCACCACACCGGCTACGACAACTGCACAAACGACAGCCCCCACTCCCTCGACAGCCGCAGCAACGACAGCCCCAACTACATCGACAACTGCAACCAGCACCACACCGGCTACGACAACTGCACAAACGACAGCCCCAACTCCCTCGACAGCCGCACAAACGACAGCCCCCACTCCATCGACAACTGCAACCAGCACCACACCGGCTACGACAATTGCACAAACGACAGCCCCCACTCCATCGACAGCCGCACAGACGACAGCCCCAACTCCCTCAACAACTGCAACCAGCACCACACCGGCTACGACAACTGCACAAACGACAGCCCCAACTCCCTCGACGACTGCAACCATTACCACGCCGGCTAGGACAGCCGCACAGACGACAGCCCCCACTCCATCGACAACTGAAACCAGCACCACACCGGCTACGACAACTGCACAAACGACAGCCCCCACTCCCTCGACAGCCGCACCAACGACAGCCCCCACTCCATCGACAACTGAAACCAGCACCACACTGGCTATGACAACTGCACAAACGACAGCCCCAACTCCCTCAACAACTGCAACCAGCACCACGCCGGCTACGACAGCCGCACAGACGACAGCCCCCACTCCATCGACAACTGCAACCAGCACCACACTGGCTACGACAACTGCACAAACGACAGCCCCCACTCCCTCGACAGCCGCACAAACGACAGCCCCCACTCCCTTGACAACTGCAACCAGCACCACACCGGCGACGACAATTGCACAAACGACAGCCCCCACTCCCTCGACGACTGCAACCAGCACCACACCGGCTACAACAGCCGCACAGACGACAGCACCCACTGCCTCGACAGCCGCACAGACGACAGCCCCCACTCCATCGACAACTGCAACCAGCACCACACCGGCTACGACAACTGCACAAACGACAGCCCCAACTCCCTCAACAACTGCAACCAGCACCACGCCGGCTAGGACAGACGGACAGACGACAGCCCCCACTCCATCGACAACTGAAACCAGCACCACACCGGCTACGACAACTGCACAAACGACAGCCCCCACTCCCTCGACAGCCGCAGCAACGACAGCCCCCACTCCATCGACAACTGCAACCAGCACCACACCGGCTACGACAACTGCACAAACGACAGCCCCCACTCCCTCGACAGCCGCAGCAACGACAGCCCCAACTACATCGACAACTGCAACCAGCACCACACCGGCTACGACAACTGCACAAACGACAGCCCCAACTCCCTCGACAGCCGCACAAACGACAGCCCCCACTCCCTCGACAACTGCAACCAGCACCACGCTGGCTAGGACAGCCGCACAGACGACAGCCCCCACTCCATCGACAACTGAAACCAGCACCACACCGGCTACGACAACTGCACAAACGACAGCCCCCACTCCCTCGGCAACTGCAACCAGCACCACACCGGCTACAACAGCCGCACAGACGACAGCACCCACTGCCTCGACAGCCGCACAGACGACAGCCCCCACTCCATCGACAACTGCAACCAGCACCACACCGGCTACGACAACTGCACAAACGACAGCCCCCACTCCCTCGACAGCCGCAGCAATGACAGCCCCAACTACATCGACAACTGCAACCAGCACCACACCGGCTACGACAACTGCACAAACGACAGCCCCAACTCCCTCGACAGCCGCACAAACGACAGCCCCCACTCCATCGACAACTGCAACCAGCACCACACCGGCTACGACAACTGCACAAACGACAGCCCCCACTCCCTCGACAGCCGCAGCAACGACAGCCCCAACTACATCGACAACTGCAACCAGCACCACACCGGCTACGACAACTGCACAAACGACAGCCCCCACTCCCTCGACAGCCGCAGCAACGACAGCCCCAACTACATCGACAACTGCAACCAGCACCACACCGGCTACAACAGCCGCACAGACGACAGCACCCACTGCCTCGACAACTGCAACCAGCACCACGCCGGCTACGACAGCCGCACAGACTACAGAGAATCAGTCCACTCGGAGTACAACTACACCGGAGAATGCGTTCATTCTGACTACAGCTACACCGGAGACTGCGTCCACTCGGAGTACAACTACACCGGAGACTGCGTTCATTCTGACTACAGCTACACCGGAGACTGCATCCACTCGGAGTACAACTACACCGGAGACTGCATCCACTCAGAGTACAACTACACGAGAGACTGCGTCCACTCGGAGTACAACTACACCGGAGATTCAGTCCACTCGGAGTACAACTACACGAGAGACTGCGTCCACTCGGAGTACAACTACACCGGAGACTGCGTCCACTCAAAGTATGAACACCATTCCCTTTATAACTACATCACAACACAATGTATCCTCATACTCTTCATATGATATCTCACGAAAAGTTACTCCTCATTTGGTAATACTTAGTTAGGTTTAATAAAGGGTTTAACCAAAAGCAGTGCTATTGCAGTTTTTCTATGTCCTGCATTGTAACGTTGTGTTTTCTAGTCGTCGTAGCTCTGAGAGTGGGGGTTTCCTCTTCGTCTCCGCTGTCTGGGGACGACATCAGGAATACTGTCATACAACAGGTCAGTCTGCTTCTTTCCCGTCAAAGTATCACATGAACACGCAGAGATACTTAACTATGCAGTACTTCCAGTCTTCAAAGGTTGTGCCTGATTTTCAGAAGCAGTGGTGGTAAAAGTACTCACTTAATTAATAAAAGTTCAGCTTTAAAATACTACTGAAGTAAAAGTTGAAAAAAATACCAAAAGTAAAACTACTCATCGTGTAGAATAATATGTATTATATCATTGGATTATAATTGCTGATGCATTAATGTGTTTATCACTTAAATTAAACTGCCGTGAAGCCTGGAGACCCATTCAGTTTTATCTTAATCAATAACAATGCATCACAATTTATTATATGTATTATTAAAATCTGCAAAGTAACTAAACTTACCAGATAAATGTATTACAGTGCAAACGTACAATATTTCCTTCTGAGATGTAGTGAAGTAGTATAAAGTAGCTGAAAAAATGGAACTTCAAACTTGTACTTAATGTACTCAATGTACTCAGGTACAGTTGTGCAAACAATGCGGTGGGACCGGTAATATGTACAGTTTACATTCTAACACGTGACTTTGTGTTTTCTCCTCCAGCTCAAAGAGGAACTGGTGAGACGGGGGATGCCAGTAAACGTCACTCTGGGCTTGGTGGGGAGAGTTTGGCCCGATCCCAACGTCCTCAAACCTTGAACCCTCAGGACTCACCGACGTCACCTGTTGAGTGTTTGAGTGTGAGAGACGGTGAGGCCTTTAAATGGTGTGAATACGACAGCACTTTGCTGCAACATATCACGTTACCATGAAAACGTCATATCATGTACAATTGTGTGTATTTATGTTATGCTTTGTACTCCCCGATTTAAACGTCTTCCAGACTCTTTCCTCACAAGATGAGACGTGATTTTAGATCATTTTAATCATTTTTGTCAGAACGGCTTCAATGACAAAATGAAATGTTTAGTGAATAAATGAATAAATATCCTGTTTGTTGTTCCATCTTTAACCCTTAATGTTTCTGAGTAAATGTAATATGTCAGACTGAACTCATGTGATCCGTCCTCTTTGTTTACCTTTTTTTTCTACGTCTCTATGCGTCCACTGGTTACCCCGTGTTTAACGTCACATTGCAATGAATTGTGGGTAATTTCCTTGGGCTAAGTCTGCATCTAATGCTGACTTATGGAAAGTGTTCATGAAATACTCACTACAATATTTAAAAATATACTAATATATAAAAGTACAATATTTAAAATAGGACAACAAGTGTGGAAATATGGAGGAATAAACAAAAGAATAAATAAGACCGTAGACAATAAACAGAAACATGAATATCAGGTCACCGTCTCGTTTCAGCTCTTTATGGGATGTTTAAGTCACATGCTTCATGATTTATTAATTTGAAATCTGTTTTGTTGTATTTCTACGTTTGCTTTTGAGCCGAGAGAATAATAACACACTTTTAATTGTAATAAATGAGTCATTGATACAATATAGCTCCATGTTTTACTAAAGCTTTTAAGCTCTCTGGATCTCCGGTTGTTTAAGAAGTGTTCTTACCGCTCTGTGGTTCCCAAAGGACGGGGGTTTTGTCTGAAAGAGGTTTGGCTTCCTTCAGATGAGGAAAAACACAGTTGTCATTATAAGAAAAAAGAAAAAAGCTTTCTTCCAAACACAATCTCTGTCAAGGTTTCCTGAGATGTTCCTCTAATGGCCACCAGGTACCGCCGTCAGTGGAAGTCTCCCTCGTGTTTTCTCTTGGTGGTGATTCCCTATTTGTCTCACTCAATTTGGACTTCCTGGCTAAAGTAACTGACATGTGTTTTGCATCGGATCTTAATTTCTCCTACTGATGAATGAATATGATCTCCTCACCAGGCCGGTTCAGTAGAGTCAAAGGTTTTTACGATCTAATCTAATCGTAACTTTTTGTGAATTTGGGAGAAATCTACAGACGCAAACAGACAAAGTACTAAAATAAACACCTAAATGTGTATTTTCGGATGTTTTCTTAACATTAGTCTGAAAGAAGACGTGATGGAAGAACAATAGACCAAAATCTCGAAATAATATTTGTCTAAGATATGACAAATACAGACTTGAATATGAGAAGAAACTGTTTGATCAAAACTATAGTAAGAAATTTAGACTTTTGCAACTATAACATCGACAAAATGACAAAACTTGTGTGTGTGTGTGCAGCAGTATCGGATGTAGAGGGGCGTTTGTGCACGTGCAGCCGTGCATAAACAGCTCTGCTAATGTGGAAGGAGAGGTGAGACGTCATGGATCACACACACACACACACACACACACACACACACACACACACACACACACACACACACACACACACACACACACACACACACACACACACACACACACACACACACACACACACACACACACACACACTGCAGTCAGAAGTCAGCACTTGTACTTGTACTGTCAGCCAGCCGATTGAACGGTACTTTTCGTAGTAGTATCATAATAATAGTCCTAATCATACGGTTATTAACAGCAGCAGCACGTTTGTTTGCAGGAAGAGAACTCCGATGACTAACAGAGGTAAGACAACATCCTTTTGTTCAGATGACATAAAGTGAACATGGAACTGTTGAGGTTGATGTTCAGCACCTTAAACCAGGGAGGACGTGAAGGAAGAACATGAGAAATATTACAGATGTTATTTTGTGAACTCGTCCAGATGCTGAACAATCGTACAACTTGCAGAGCTGCAGCCGTCAGGACGTTGACGATGATTGTTTTTCATGTCTGTGAATGTGAATGCAACCTGGACGGTCTTCTGCAGCGTTCAAGAGGATAAAGTAAAGGAATAGTTTGACAATTTGGAAAATCTGCTAATTTAGTTCTAATTCTAGCGGAGAGAAAGATGAGAGGATGTTTCCACGGAGAGCAGTTAACATTCTAACGAGTGACCTTTTGGACGGAGCCAGGCTAGCTGTTTCCCACTGTAACCAGTCTTTATGCTAAGCTAAGTTAGCCTGCTGCTGGCTGAGGCTTCATATTTAGCGCACAGACACCAGTGTGTGGTATCGATCTCCTCACCCGACTCTCAGCAAGAAAGAGAATTGTAGTATTTCCCAAAATAACTATGAGGGGGCGTGAGATCGTTAAGAGAGAGGACAGAAGAAAACATTTCATCTCATTTAGATTAAACCAATGGAGACGTTGAGAGCAGGAATATCTCTGTGGTGGTGATTGATGTTTTTTGTCAGAGATCACAAGACAACAACTATTATAATTGTATTATATTTCATGACTGTACCACCTTTTAATGATGCATTAACTTAATTGGAAAAGTAACCAGTAACAGTACCTGCCTAGTAAATATAGTGCAGTAAAAAGTGCAGTATGTACAGTATACCACTGAGATGTAGTGGAGAAGTATAACGTAGCAGGAAATGTAAATACTCAAGTAAAGTACCTCACATGTGTACTGATCTTCAGAGAATGTACAGACATGACACCACTAACACTATTCATTAATACAGCTGGATGATGATCTGACTATGTTCATCTGAACCTCCTCCTCCACCTCCTTCTCCTTCCTCCTCCTCCTCCTTCCTCTTCTTCCCTCCTCGCTCCACAGTAAGCTGATCTCTTCTAGCCACATAAAGGTCAAAGGTCAGGAGGAGTTTGTAACAACAGGGAGTCTGTATGTAACTGATGAATCTTTAATAACATGAAGAAACTGTTCCGGACGAAGGATTGAGTGAATGATTAAGACGTTCAGTTATTAAAGAAATTGTTTAATTATTGATAAGATTATTAAAGCCAATAATGACAGCTGATTGCATTATTGATGAGGCCAGATAAGAGGTTCCACAACACTATTATGAGATCACGAAGGGCTCACACACACACACACACACACACACACGCGCGTTAATGGAAGTTACTGTGTTCACTTGTTGATGTTCAAACTGCTAATAAAGTTTTAAAAACCTTTAAACTTGCCGTCCTTCAGATGTCGTGGCGTTCGTCTTTCCGCTGCTCAAAGTTTCGTCACGTCTTCGGGAGGCCGTCCACCAAGGAGCGCGGCTACGACGGGGTGCCGATCACGCGCAGCGTCCACGACAACCACTGCTGCTCAGCCAATCCCTGCTTCATCGCCGTGGTGACGGAGTGCGCCGGGGGCGGGTCCTTTTTAGTCCTGCCCCTCCATCATGTGCGTAGTCCTTCATGGTCATCACCTCCTCCTGTTGAACACCATACAATCTAAAAAGGATTAGACCGTTTGGTATGGAGGACACAACCTGAAAATGTAATAAATAACTAAAATAATGAAACAAATGACTCAATAAATAAATAGATAAAACAAACAGAAAGAAATGTATCAATAAAAGCCTTTAGTCCGCCATAGTTTGGGTCGTTTATAGACGTCAAACGTAGCGACCAGGTGCCATACATCCAAGAGGATCTTACCAAAAACATCTGACACAGTGACGAGCAAAAGTACTGAACCACCTTGGCATTTATCCTTCTTTGTTGCATTACCTACACAAAATACTAACAACTGTGAAAAACTTGTTTTCAAGAATTCTTAAGAATTCTAAAGAAAACTGAAAAATGCTTCTTATGAGTCTTCTTATTGTAAACAAACGTATACCTGTGATAGAAACATAATTGTTTCATCACATGATGAAAGGATTAATAGTTTGAGATATTATTGGTCAGCTTTGACTTAATTGTTTGAAGTAATTAATAGATAGCGCTGTTTTCTCAGACAGGCAGGGTGGACCCTCAGCACCCGAGGGTGTGCGGTCACAGCGGGAGGGTCCTGGACGTCAAGTGGAACCCGTTTGACGATCACTGCATCGCCTCGTGCTCAGAGGATTGCACTGTGAGCACAATGTCCTGTCCTTTTTGTTTACATTCATGTTGTTTAAGCCGAAATGTCCCCACAAGTATAGCAAACACAACCCAGTACCGTCTGTGTGCAGGCGAAGATCTGGGACATCCCGGTCTGTGGCGTCCAACAGAACCTCACCAAGGCCAGGAAGACTCTGATTGGTCACTCCAGGAGGGTGGCGCTTATTGAGTGGCATCCGACAGCTGAGAACCTGCTGCTAAGCTCCGCCTACGACTACAAGGTGAGGGTCCTCATTGGTCAGTGGCAGCCTCAGTCAAAGACATTTAATGTGGTCCAAAGCAACGTACAAATCAGACATTTTGTTTTTAGTTTTTTTTGTGATTAGGAATTATAATCTGTTTTAAAGTAGTAAATCCTAAATATTATCGTGTTTTTATCATATCATTGTAAATATCTTCAGATCGAGGTGAACTCACCGAGAGAAACAGCCCTGACGTTGTCTCTCTTTTCGCCCCAGGTCCTCCTCTGGGATGTGTCCCAGGTAGGTGCGGTGATCAGGTACCCGGTCCGGGTGGTTCTGATGCCCATCCACCATCGCTACCCATCCGATACGCTGCTGCTGTCTGTCAGCTTCAACAGTGACGGCAGCAGGCTGGCGGTCACGTCCAAAGACAGACGGGTTCGAGTCCTGGACCCACGGACAGGACGGATCCTACAGGTGTGTTTTTGAGGTATTCATTTCAACTGAAGGTGTAAAAAACTGTAACAATGTGTAATTACGTTCCTGCAGGTGTCCAGCAGCAAGTCTCACAGATCCAACAAAGTTTTATACATCGGAGGTTTGAAGATGCTTCTGTCGACCGGCAGCTCACCCTGGAACCACAGACAGATCGTCCTCTGGGACCCTGTAAGACACAACACACTTCTACGAACTGAGTGATTGATTATTTCAATAGATTGAATGATCTATGAAAAAACTCCAAAAAACTAAATTCTTTCTGCAATTTTCCCTTCATTTCAAACCAGGACCTTTTTTCTGAACTATGCTAGAAGACAATTATCAGCTTGTTAATGCAGTAGGGAACACGACAACATGGATCCATAAATATGGATGAAAAACAGCTTAAACTGATCTTCTTCATAAAGAGAACTAAGTATAAATAACTAAAATGACAAACCAGAGGAGGATTTAATGAGATGCATTACGTATACATTACGTTAAATCTTCGCAAAACCTATACAAAAATATACAATGGTGGTCTTACTAGATTCAATGAGCAGCAAAGCCTTCGGACATTTCAGTCCATCTTCAAGTATGATGAATTTGCTTCAGCCTTCAAACCAAAACTTGAGTTCTTTTTAAAGCAGGAAATCCAGAAATATTAGTTTCTCAGTCCGTCTGTTTGTTTGTTTGTGTGCAGGACGATTTATCTGAGCCGCTGTATGAAGAAGACTTGGACGGATCTGCTGGAGTCCTCTTCCCGTTCTACGACCCAGACACACACATGCTCTACTTGGCAGGAAAGGTCAGACAACACACACAACACATCGACCCATGATTCTTGGATTTATTTCCTGCAGTTGGTTGGGATTGAGGCTTATAAAACTTCACCATACATCTCTTTTTTGCATTTCAGTCTGGTTGTTGATGCACTCATACATTTTTACCGATCCGAAGTTGCCTAAATACGCTCGTATCGAATGTGCCAGACTAAACGGATGTGCCCTCAAATGCCTTGATTTAGGGTGACGGGAACATCCGGTACTACGAGCTGAGCACTGAGAAACCTTACATCAGCTTCCTGATGGAGTACAGGTCTCTGCTGCCACAGAAAGGACTTGGTGAGATCTACACACTTGCAGAACATTTTTTTAAATGTTGTGTCTTCATGCATTACTATTACATACCAACCAATAGAGTACTGCAGGATTGAGCCCTAATACCCTGAGATGAGTCAGCATTTTATACCTTCCCGTTCGTTTCTCTCAAAGTCAATTGCTTGTTTGATTGGATTTTTGCAAAGATGCCTGAAATAAGCTCTGTGGTTCACACATAAGGAGAAAAGCATCAGTTTTTACTTTACTTAATAATTAATAATGAAGCTAGCTGTAGCTTTAGAGAGAGACCAACTAAGCTAGGTGTAATACTTACTTTAGAGAAAGACCAATTTAGATGGCGGAACCAATTTTATTTTGGAATTAGCTCCATGCATCCAAAATGTATTTCTAGCTACCTAAAAAAACAGAGCACGTCATTTTAGACGTTACAAAGTCTGTTTCTGAATTACCTTTGACGTGTTACTTCACTTCAGGGGTGATGCCAAAGCGCGGCCTGGACGTGAGCGCCTGTGAAGTTTTCAGATTTTACCGTCTGATCGCCATCAAAGACCTGGTGGAGCCACTGTCAATGATCGTACCCCGAAAAGAGGTGAGCAAATACGTTTACCTCACTTTTCTTAGTATGTTGCATTTACTGATGATCAAGACAGAAACTAGTTGCAGCGTTTTCTCCGTGCTTCCAGTCAGGTATTTTCCAAGAGGATCTGTACCCACTGACAGCTGGAAACCAGGCGGCCATGACGGCTCAGGAGTGGCTGTTGGGGATCAACAGAAGTCAGTAATGCATTAGTGTCTTCAAGCCAGAATGCCTGACAGATATATGATAGACCCATGCCTCTCTTACATATCTCCATCAGGCCCAGTGCTGATGTCCTTGAAGCCTGGGACTCGGGTAGCCAACCCTTACCCAGAAACCCCGGCTGAGAAAGGGCTAGTGAGGCAGCTGAGCTCCCTGAGGTTCCAGATGGATGTGGCTGTCGGTGCAGGGACCGCGCCCAACCTGGACATTATGGAAGAGGTATAATCACGTCATGTCAAACAGCTGGCAGCTGAGTAACAGTCACATATCGGTTTAGATTATAGTAAATCTGGCGGATTTGCCACTCCGATGGGAAACACTGGTTTATGTCAGACCAGAAGGACAAGATGAGTGACGCCTCCAAGGTCTCAATTCCAAGACCTTCTAGCCATAATCAGCACAATGAGCTGTGTTCACTGCACAGTGCGGATACAAAGTCTGACATACGTTTTAATGCAACCAACGTGCGCCAGGAAGTAAGAAATCGCCACAAATTTGAAAAATAAGTCAAGCAAAGACAGTATGTGAATAAAGTACTTGAGGTTGTACTTCGTAAATCACTGGTCGTTTCAACACCCGAATAGCGCTGCTGCGAAGTTCAAATGTGTCGCGATCTCATTCATTCTGTCACTACCTAAAGCTCGTGAACATAGTTGAGGGTTGCAACGTAGGTAGTTTGGTAAATCTAGAGCGTTTTGAGCTCAGTGTAAAATGTGTTGAATACAACGTGCCCAAAGTAGAACTGCTGCAAAGTTTAGCATCTGGCGAAAAGTTAAAGACTTCTTGTAGCTATTGTTTACGGTGACCTCAACTTGTCTCAAAGTTCTGTCCAGCTTGCCGTCGTGTAAACCAGCTGATCCTTTCTCTTGAGGCCTTCCTTGAGGAGCAGCTGGCCTACCAGGACGCCAAATACCCCAGGGAGATGAGCGATCTGTCGGGGTGGCAGCCAGATGAGACCCAGATCCCGCTGTGGACGTACTGCTGCACGCCGCACTGCTGTGAACCTGCAGAGAGGCCGCCGCCCACAACCGAGAGCGAGGTGAGGCTCAGATATGCACGTGAGAATACTGAGCGTGCAAATGTGTTGGTTGGAGTTTCTCCTCTTCCTGCCAAGACACTCGTTTCTCTAATTTCAGCTTCTGCAGGCATTTTACAGACAGCAAGACGAGATCAGAGGCCTGAGAAAACAACTCAATGCCAAAGATGTTAGTATTCAAACACGCACACAAATCAAAGGCCAGTAAGATTTAAACGTATCACTGTTACAGTGATTGTTTCTGTTGTGCAGGTGAGGATCACTCAGCTGGAGCTGGACATCAAAAACACCAGAAACAACATGAGGGCAACCTTCTGATTCAACCAATCAGCTCTCACGCTGCTGTTTTAAAGCTGTTTTAAATCCAACCAATAAAAAAACACCGCTGACATCGTGATGTACTTATAGTGTTTGTGTTTGCACTTGTAGTTTGTTTTCTTTAAAGCTCGTAGTACCGGATGTTCCCGTCACCCTAAATCAAGGCATTTGAGGGCACATCCGTTTAGTCTGGCACATTCGATACGAGCGTAATTGGTCATTAATATTTATAATATTAACATCTGCATCATGGTGCAAGATTAATGGGCATGTTGCATGGCTCACCTGTCCAGAGCAGGTTAACTTCAGGGAAATGAAAAAAAATAAAACCTGCCGGAGAACAAAAGACTGAAGTGACCGGATTTCTTCAATCTGCATCAGCGGAACACGAGAAAAATAATAAAACAATAATAAAAAACAAAACTGTTAAGTGTGAAAAGTTGTCTTAAATCTCTGGTGCGTGCTGTTTAAGAGCTAATCTCTTTGTGTGACTGGTTCTTCTTGAGGCCCGTTGTTGTTGCAGAAGCACTTTTGAATTATTCGGGGCTACAGATTTTTTTTTCATCTTCAAAAGTCAATTATTTTCACAAACTTTTTTCTACTCCCCTTTTTTCCTCACCTGTATGCTTCAACTCGACGCAGTCCTCTTGTCCATCAAAGTTGTCTGGCTGACCTAAATACCGCTCACTGTGATTGAATTCAGATCCATCAGTGTTTGAACCCCTCCTGATGAACAGAGGTGATCAGTGATGACATGAGACACGTTCTCCTCCAACAGAAATATGTGTTAGTCATCACCAGCACATTATCACAATAGATGAAGATAGATTTATTATATTTTCTGATGCCTGTGTGTTTGCAGAACCTGCGCATCATGAAACACTTTTAGAGACTCAAAATATAATCAATCCATCCATGAACACATGGCGTATCTGAATATGTGTAATATATGTTCGAAGGTGAAGGAGCACAAGTGCTTTAATGAAATCGATTCTGTTACAGTAATTCACCTCTTAAGATTGTGGTTTGTCTTAAAATAACTACAGAAGCGGCGTTGCTTAAATACAGGAGGTACGTGGCAAATAAATCAACGGTAACTTCTCATTTCTCCTGGAGAAAGGACCAGTTTGACCCATCCACCTACTTATAGCATGACAGCTGTAGAAGAACAGCCGGAACTCTTTCTGGCTTTATTACATTGATTTCAACACTGTGGTGCCGATCGCAAAGATGTTTCCATGAATACACCGTCAGTTTCTGTTGGAAAAATTCACGCGAGACCGATGGAAAATCATTAATCACAGGACATTTATTCTTTGCAAAGAAGGAGCAGAGTTGATTCACATACAGGATATGGGTATAGTATTTTTGAGCAGAAGCCAAAAAAAGGCCAAGGGCCAGAAAGGTTAAAGCTTGTATATGTGAGTAGCTTATTTTATTTATATATATATATATATGTATAGTAACCTGATTCTTATTTTGTTGTAGTTCTGACACCAGAGGGCAGTGTTATGAGATATTTTAAGAAGCCGAGTGCGTCTGTGTGCTTCTTTTTGTTAAATAACCTGAACAACACATGTAAGGGATGGCTTTTATTGTGAAACAGTCACAGGATATGCAACATGCTTGTCACTGTGACTGTTCATCAAATATGTGTGTTTTAAACGTAGAACATGACAAAGAACCAACGAGTAAGCCCAGAAGCTGTTTCAGTATGTTTCTAAATAGATCATGAGGTCTCTCCTTCCCACAGTGATGAACTCACCGCTGATGCTGATGTTGGCAGCTGGAGTTGTCTCTCCGGTTGTGGACACACACCAGTACTCGCCACTGTTCCAGCTGGAGGCTCCGTTGATAAAGCAGGTGGAAGCTTGCAGGTAGCCCCAGTCACGTCCACACTCTGAGACTCCTTTACCCTCCACAGAGGGGACTTCCTGTCCCCGTCACAGCTCAGAGAGAGAGACTCGTACTTAAAGAACTGACATCTCTTCGGAGAGACTGTGATGGAGGCTACAGAGAGGACAAAACAACAAACTGCTTACTTCCAATAATCTAAATCAAGGTTTTCAGCATGGTAGCCAGAGACCCCTTCCTCTCTTCTTTAATTCAAAAAGACAAAAACTAAACCCCTGAAAAACACATCAAAATTAAGAAATGAACATTAAAGGTATCACTTACTTTGTACTTTGAAAGGATTATTCAGTTAAGGTGCAAACTCAAACCAAATATGAGGTAAATGAATGAATTGTAACATATTAAATGTTTGATGGAGTTGTTAAGGGTTAAACGATCTTTAAAGCGTACCTCAGCATGAAAGCCATCACATTCTCTAATGAGAGAATTGAAGAGATGAAGTTCTCCACTAGAACTTGTACAATACAACTTGTATTTGATATCAGACTTGTGAACAGTGTAATAAGGTAACAAGTTACTCACAGAGTGTGAGGAGGAAACCTGTGAGCTCCATCCTGTCTTGATGCTGACTGACTGTCAAAGCATATCAAGAAGCATCATAGTGATGGCTATTAATAACCTCAGTGTTGCTATATTAAGACATGAAGAACGAGCACATTATTTCTGTAACGTCTTCTCTTCACCTTCCTGAACACACTCTGTGGTTACATGTTTTCATACGTACACACACAAACATACTATATGTATTTAAGGCATTGGCTGATGTTTCATGACACACAAATGTAGTCCTGACCAATGACAGCTCACAGTGTTATCTCCGTGCTGATTGGCTGTTCACCTGTTTCACATCTCACTGTCACAACTCTATTTGTGAGTCATGGCTCAGCCAAACAGCAGCACAGTTGACCTCCGACCCTGAAAAGGAGCCCGAAGAGTCCAAGAGATAGAGACGTATGAACGGACAACACGTCTGTCACGACACCGCGGCACATATGTGAGACTCAACCCACCAAAGAAAGCAGCCGACACTGCTCTGTGTGTGTGGGGAACAGAACTGAAGGGCCTCTTCCTGATTGCCTATAGGATCAGGAGATGCACTCACTAAGCCAGTGTTTCTTGGATTTGGCTTTACTGGAAGGATTTGGTCTGTGGTTAGCCCGACTCTGGTCACCACGAAGCAGCTGGGCTGCACCGGTATGGTTAGTTAGTTTACACACTCTCTTGAACCCTAAAAGGGACCCTTCACTGAAGCACCAAAGGCAATCCCCACTGAGGGATAGAGGCACGCATCACCTTTTAAAGGAGTATTTTTGGGAAGTGTGCTTATTTGCTTCCTTGCTGAGAGTTAGTTGAGAAAAGTGATACCATGTGTTTCAAGTATGTAAAGTAAATATGAAGATAGCTATATAAAACAAGAACATGCAGCTTTAGCATTTCAGTTTTTGTACTGATTAAAAAAACTCACAAGGACTTTCTAGTCGGACTGTTCCTGTCTCTAGCACCTGCTCACCTGTACTTTCCTCTCACTCCCCAGACCTGCCATCCTCGAACCATCCACTAGGTGCCCTCAGACTCTCTTGTCTCTCTCTTGTCACCTGACAACCCCTCCCACCTACACACCTGTTCCTGCTTTCCCTAATCAACCCTGCGCTTTATAACCGTCCCTTTTCCACACACTTCTTGCCAGTTCGTCTACGTTGCCATGTGCTTCTTTGTTGTGTGTTCTTGTATCTGTAATCTGATGATCGTTACCTGTAGAGACCATAGGCAGATGTGCCAGCTGAGACATTTTTGTAACTTGACAAAAACATCAAATAAAAGAGAAGATCAGGAAGACCAAGATATGGGGGAAATGGCTTATACCTTTTCCATGAACTGCTTTTTTCAGAGAGAAAACTAAATATGTTCAATTGGAACACAACCTTTTCCATAACCTTATGTATTGTGTTATTCAACTTGTAACAGTTAGAGCTCCCTCCAGTAGGATAACTATAATAGTTTGTATGTGTTACTTGCTTCATAGTCCAGCTGTAAGTCAGACATTATTGTCTAAATGTGCCCTGTATGGAGCATATTGACTAACACCATTGTGTAGGTTTATTTGTCACTTTTCAGTAACAGATGTTGATCTGTTAACAGATGTGTTTCATCATTATAAGAACAGAAAAGGATTCAAGTAGAAATACAATACGTCAGAAACTTGAACCTGTAGTTGCGAGACTTTAAAAAAAGAAGATTTCTGCCTTTCAAATGTCATACCAGGTAAGTGAGAAATAAAACTAAGTACAGAGCCACTAAAGGTCACCGTTGTTTCTCTCAACTACTTTTGTGATCCTTCACAATACCTTTGTGTCTTCATGCAATACATGTTTTTATCCTCTGTGATGCTTATTTCCAGAGAAAGGCCCCAACCGTCAAGTTAAATTACTATAATAATACTATTAATTAGATTTATTGTTATACTTTTAGTCATTTAAAAGTCTATTGTTGTCTATTAAGTTGAGTACTGCTGTGCAACATTTCTGCACGCTTCCAAATACAGATGTTGAGCACGTTGTTTAGTTCTCAGGCATGATGGCACCAAACCTGACAAGCTCACTGGAGCAACACGACCTCAGGAATATGTTGCTGCATATCAATGGTTCATAGTCAAACATATTTAATTTAAATCATCAGCATGCTTGATGAAAAGAAGCCTTCCATGTGAACTACTGTTGCTGTGTGTTCTACAACATGACTTGCTGATGGCTATCAATTAACCAACAGCTCGGTATCTCACTGCCACACAGCTTTACAGAGAAGTAGAAGATTATGAACAGAGAAGTTGAGGTATGATTTCATCAGAGTTATCATTTCATCTCCAGCACCATCACACTAAGAGCTTTGGGTCGTTCAAGGTTCAAGGAAGAATCAATCTCAAGCTTCCTGGTTCAGCAGACAGCTCTGCATACTGAGCTCACTTCTCAGAGATCTAGGCTACTCCATTAATTATGTATATGAATACAGTCTATCAGTCTTATTGAATCTACAAACAAAACCATGACAAAAGAATCCACACCACCACTGCTAGATATGTGTTCAGGTTATTGAACCAGTTCTACATGGGGGGGGGGGGGGGGGGGATACAAACTGCCCCTCATCTAACTGCGTCATGAGACAATGATGACTGTGTGAAAAGACGTCTTTATAAAGTATCTGAAGATTCAGTTATGATATCAAACTTCTATGATTCTGCTAAGTTTGCTCTGTAGGCCTGATGATACAAACATGTGTCTTCCAGATGTGAAGGAGTTTGTTGATCGGTGCAACAAAATCACCTCATTTTAAACGTACAACAAAACATGAGAATAGTTTTGATCCCAAAGAGGTTTGTGATCACAGTCCAGTGGTTACACATTACCAGCCAGTTACACAAGTTCTGTCCTCTAAGTATCTTGTTGTCCACATCGATAGTACTTTACTGGAGTATGCATGTTGACTGGGTACGTTTTAATTTAAGGATGTTGTGGAGAGTGTAATCAGATATGGAATGACCACATACAATGCCTATAAAAAGTATTCACCTCCCTTGGATGTTTTCCCCTTTTGTTGCTTTTATACATGAAATTATGATCAGTATAATTTGGCTTTTTTGACAAGAATTTGCAAAAAAACCCTCTTTAAAATCAAAGTGAAAACAGATTTTTACAAAATAATGTAAATTAATTAAAAATATATAAGGTAAAGTGGATGATTGCATAAATATTCAGGTCAGTATTCAGTAGATGCACCTTTGGCTGCTATCACAGCACTGAGTGTGTGGATGAGTCTCACTCAGACATCTGGACACTGAGATCTTTCTCCATTCTTCTTCAAACAGCTCAAGCTCTGTCAGGATGCTCAGGGATCGGGTGTGAACTGCTCTTTTCAAGTCCAGCTACACATTCTGGATTGGATTGAGGTCTGGGCTTTGACTTCCACTCCAGAACATTCAGCTTGTGGTCTTTGAACCATTTCTGTGGAGCGTTTGCTGTATACTCGGGGTCGTTGTCTCGCTGGAGAATAAATCTTCTCCCAAGTCGTAGTTCTCTTGCAGACTGAGTCAGATTATCCTCCAGGATTTGGCGATATTTTTCTGCATTCATGTTCCCCTCTACCTTTACAAGCCTTCCAGGGCCTGCTGCTGAGAAGCATCCCCAGAGCATGACGCTGCCACCACCATGCTTCACGGTGGAGATGGTGTGTTTGTGGTGATGTGCAGTGTTTGGTGTTCGCCAAACATAGAGTCTAGTCTGATGGACAAAAAGCTCAATGTTTGTCTCATCAGACCAAAGAACCTTCTTCTGATTGACCTTGGAGTCTCCCACATGCCTTTGGGTGAATGTTTTCAACAGTGTCTTCTCTTTGCCACTCTCCCACACAGCTTCGACTGGGGAAGAACCCGGGCAACAGTTGTATGAACAGTCTCTCCCATCTGAGCCACTGAAGCTTTGAACTCCTTCAGAGTGCTCCTAGGTGTCTTGGTGGCCTCCCTCACCAGTCCTCTTCTTGTCCGGTCACTCAGTTTGTGAGGACGGCAGCTCTAGGAGATTTAAACTAGAGCCATACTCCTTCCATTTCTTAATGATGGACTGAACTGAACTCTGTGGATGTCCAGTGAGGTGGAACTCTTTTTGTCGCCATCTCCTGACTTATACTTCTCAATGATCTTTTCTCTGAGTGTTCTTTTGTCTTCATGTTGCAATTGTAG
This sequence comes from Leptoclinus maculatus, assembly GCA_032191485.1. Taxonomy (NCBI): domain Eukaryota; kingdom Metazoa; phylum Chordata; class Actinopteri; order Perciformes; family Stichaeidae; genus Leptoclinus; species Leptoclinus maculatus. The sequence goes on along the minus strand of JAVDOI010000053.1, from coordinate 6,658 downwards.
CAGGAATACTGATGAAGCAGAGACTGGACCTCCCAGACACAGGTGTGTTTATACTACGATCACTTGACACACATCAGCTGCACTCAGGTGATCTCCATTTCACTACCTGTGACACTGCTGCATCAACTAGCTGGACTTCTGTTGAATTAGGTCAGTCACTTTAAAGGGTGAATATTTATGCAAACACTTATTTTACACTATATATTTTTAATTAATTGACATTAGTTTGTAAAAATCAGTTTTCACTTTGACATGAAAGAAGCTTTTTTTGCAAATTCTTGACAAAAAAGCCAAATTATATTGACCATGATTTCATGTATAAAAGCAACAAAAGGGGAAAACATCCAAGGGGGGGGGATACTTTTTATAGGCGTTGTATATAAGTCAGAGTTATCACATTTGATTCAGACTGCGGTGAAAGTCATCGGCAAAAAGGCTACAAACCAATGATGCCTCAAGGTGTGTATGTGTATCATTGTACAGCTTTTTCTTTGCTGTTTATTTTCTTTTCTTTGCATGTCTTGGATGCCCATATGTTTCCCATGGGGACAATAAAGTGTCTATCCATCCATCCGTCCATCTATCCATCCATCCATTTGTGTGTTACAACACTCCTCCGGTTTGACCATGTGTTGTGAAATTGGTGACGGTTCTTTCTTAATTTGCTTGTGTTTTGGTTATCTGCGTATGACAACAGTCCCACATCTGTCCTCAGTTCCCTCTTTCTGAGAGATGGTAAGATAAGGGGCTTTATTTATGTCTTCCTCTTGTTCTGCACCTCATCACAGGGCGGCTGAAGCTACAGACATCAGTATCAGGTTTGCTGCAAACTTTCTTATCATCTTTTGACTTCACTGGTGTGACAGTCAGTGTGTTTCATTGTTCTCTACAGATCTATGAGTAATATATCTGTCTTTGTTGTCTTCATCTTCAGCATCTGCATCATCTCATTGCCTTCGCCATGAAGACCCTGACTGTGTCTGCACTTGTTTGTGCCATGATGGTTCTGACTAGAGCTGTTGGTGAGTATTATACATAGAAACTGTTACAGATTCATTTATTGTCACTGAACAGTAATAATCCAGATCAATAACTGTAATATCAAACTGTCTAGCTCTTCCAGAGGGAATGCCTGAAAACGACCAAACAGGTGAGTAGCTTTTAGATTTTCACTGAGATGCTTCACCTACAGTTATTATTTTATTATTGTTATATAATATTTCAAGTTATATTATCTTATGTTGTTATAATGTGTTATGTTCTCATGTTACTTTGTTGTGCATTGCGTCATAATATATTGTATATATTATATCTATATACTGTATACATATTGTTATATCATGTTTTAGCATCTATGTACCATCAAAACTAATGTATTTAAGATAATAATATAAATACTCTACATGAAGAGACTTTCACTGAACTCCACATTATCCACTAAACTCTATGTTTCTCAGCAGAGAGTGACCTGGTGAAGAGGGGAATGTCTTGTTCTCAGGGTTGGACTCGGTTCCGTGGTCGCTGTTTCCGCTACATTCCAAGACCGATGACTTGGGCTAAAGCTGAGGTAATGTTGGTGGCTTTGAAAAAGATGTATGCGGATGACACTGTCATTTCTGTACATGTTAAAGACGGACATGAAGAGGCAGCCAAACCGCTTGCATCTACTTTTATATAAATACAAATGAAAGTCGAGCAGATCTCTTTGTGGAGGGTGAGAGGATTCAGACTGTTTCAGATTCACAATATCTTGTTACTGTTATTGACTCACAGCTGTCCTTTAGAAACACAAGCAGGTGTGTAACACTAAAATTCTCAGGAACTTTTGGTTTATCTGAAACCAGCTACACTATGCAGCAAACCGATACATGCACTCAAAACCTTTTCACACACCTCATACTGCATCACAAGCTGGTCACAAGCTGGAAAAACAAGGCTTGTTCAACTGATAAACACTCTACAAACAAAGTTACCATCAATGTAACATCCTCCAGCAGGAGAAACTCCTGACCTTTGACAGCTTCGTCTGTCTTGCTGATGCTAGTTTAGTGTACAAATAATTGTAATTGTGTTTTTATACTACAGTGTTAATTTAGTTAACAGAGATGTTATTGTGTTTTCTGCCCAGGGAACAAAGATTTACAGCTAAGAGTCTGTGCACTGTCCGGGTCAAATTCATAAATAATACATCAAATAATAAATGTCTGTTGCTTTGACTTAGAGACACTTCTACAACAATGTCATTGTGTTTGCACACACAGACATTTGGTTAGCTTGACAGAGTTTGACTGACTTGGTTTAACAACTGCGTCTGTCTGTCTGTCTGTCTGGTCTCTCTCTCTGTCTCTGTGCTCTCTCTTCTCTCCTCTGTCTGTCCTCTCTTGGTCTCTCTCTCTCTCGTCTCTGGCTCTCGTGTGTCTCTCTGTCTCTCTCTGCTGGCCCTCTCGCTCCTCTCTCGTAGTCTCTTCAGTCTCTGTTCTCATCTCTCTCGTCTCTCTCTCATCTCTCGCTCTCTCTCTCTCTCGCTGTCCTCGCGGTTCGTCTCTGTCTCTCTAGCGCCGTGCTCTCTCGCTCTCGCTCTTCTCTCTCTCTCTTGATGTCTCTCTCGCAGTCGTCGTCTCTCTCTCTCGCTGCTCCTCGTCTCTGTCAGCTCTCTCTTCTCTGCTCTCGTCTCTCTCTGTCTCTGCGTCTCTGGTGCGAGGTCGGAGCCCTCGTTCTTTCCCCTAGGGGGAAAACGGAGCGGTCTCGGTGAGGGTCTTGCTTCTCCCTCGTCGGGCGGAGTCGCTCTTCTCTTCGTCTCTCTCTCAGTCGGTCCTGCCGCATCTCTCCTCCTAGGTGTCGTCCCATCAGTTTCGGTCTCGCAGGTCTCTCTCTGCGTCGGGGCTCTTATCTTCTCTCTCCTTGAGGCTCAGTCGATGGCTCATCGTCCTGACTGCCAGGATGTCCGTATCGTAGCCTCGAGCTCCCTCTCTCTTCCGCGTCGGGGCGTCATCGTCGTCGTCTCTCTCAGGGGGCTAGCGGTACTCTCGTGGCGGGTGCTGTCTCGGTGCTCGATCTCTGTTGTAGGCTTCTCGTGCATTGGGGCCTCTCTTCGTCCTTCTCGTCACCACGTCCTCTCATCTCAGGCTCTTGCGTCATCTCTCTTCTCGTTCTTGGGCGCCCTTACGGCGTCCGTGCTTCTTCATCTGGACTCGTGCTCTGTCTGGTCGCCATATCGGTGGTCGGGTCTGGATCTCGGGTGGGGGCCTGGGTTTGGGGGTGCTCTCTCTCTCAGTTCGTCGCTTCTCTGCGATCTCGCTGTCTTATCGTCTGGGGGCTGTACAGAAGTCTCGATCCGTCGGCTCGTCCTCTCTTGGTATCTCTCTCTGCTGTCCGTCAGTGTGCGATCTCACGGCTGGCCTCGTGCACTCTCAGACTCATCTCCAGATGGTCCTGTCAAGGGTCGTAGTCCCGAGCTCGTCTCTATCTGGGCCCTCGGTCAGGGGTTGTCGGTCTCTGTCATCGTGCATCTCCTCTCTCTCTGGTCTCTCTATCCGTGGATGGTCTCTGCTCTCTCTCCGCCTCTCTCTCATCTTCAGGGAGTGTCGTCGAGTCACTGACGTCTCTTCCTAATCTTCCTTTCTATTGATTTCTCGTCCGGCTCAAGTCCAGTTCTCTCTCTACTCTGATCAATTCCGGGATCTCTCATCTTATTGCACAATCTCCGTGCGGGGGGTCGCGTCATGCTCTCTCCATCCTCGGACAATCGATATCTCTCTTCTCATAGGATCTCTAGTGAGCTCGTCTCGTCGACTAGGGTCGTCTCTCTCCACTCTTCTCATTCTCAGGTTGTATGGGTCGTGTTCTTCTTCGGTCGTGCGTCACATTCTCTCACATCGAGTTCGGGTAGAGCTTGTCGTCTCACGGTGCGACTGGCGGTGCTCTCGTGCTCTCCATCAATACGGGGGCTCGGGTCGCATCCAGGGCGGGCGTGCACTCATCTGCCCCTCTGCGTATGTGCTCTCCTCTTCGGCACGGGGAGCGTGATCTGTCAAACTCATCTCTCTCACTCATTCAAGTAAGTGCTCTCTCTCACTGGAGGTAGTTTCGACTCTCATCCAGTCTCATCGTTGCAGTCGCTCGCCTCTCTGGACTGCCTCTGCTCTTCTCGGGATCTCCTCTCTCTCGGGCTGCCTCCTCTCTCTCGGTCGGCGTCTCTCGGTCTCTCTCTGTCATAAGTTTCGCGGTCATCGTCTCGTCTCTCCCCAGTCACATCTCGTGGCTGCCTCCTCTCGTTCAGATGCGACATCTTCTCCTCCTCGTCGGATCTGTCATCTAGCCAGGTTCGGAGCGGCGAACCATTCTTCCTCTCCTCCTCCCGTCTCTTCGGCTCGGGTCGGTCTGAGTCCTCTCTCATCACGTCTCGTTTCGTCTGGCTCGGTGCCTCTCTCTCTTGTCTCTCGGGGCGTCGGGTGTGCTGTCGGGGCTGGTGCTTGCGGGGGGGCTTGTCGGTTGGGGGGGCAGGGGGGGGGGATGTGGGGTGGGGGTAGAGATTGGGGGGGTGGAGTGGGGTGGGGACGGGTGGGGGCGGTTTGCGTGGGGGGGGCCAGGGGGTGGGAGGTGGGATTGGGGGGGCTCTGTCTAGGTGTGCGGTGGGGTGGCGGTGGCGGTATGGAGGTGTGCGGGGGGGTGCGGGGGGGGGGGGGGGTGCCCTTGGCTGGGGGGTGGGTCGGGGTGTGGGGTTGGGGGGGGGAGGCGGGGAGTGGATGCTGGGGGGGGGGGGGGGTGGGTGGTTGACGGGGGGTGTGAGGGGGTGGGGCGTGGTTGGGAGGGGTAGGTGCGTGGGGTGGGGGGGGGTCTGGGTGGGGTGGGGGGAGGGTGCCTCGGTGGGGTTGATGGTGGGGGTGGGGGGGTGCGGTGTGGGGGGATGGGGGGTGGGGGGGCGGGGGGAGGTGGCAGGTGTGAGTGGGTGGTGGGGGTGGTGGCTGGGTGGGGGTGGCGGTTGCCGGGTTGGTGTGGGGGCGCTGGGGGGGGGGGGGGGGCGTGGGGGGTGGTGGGGGGGGGGGGGGCTTGGGGTGTCGGTCTGTGTGAGTTGGGTGTGTGTGTGGGGGGTGGGGGGGGGGGTGTGTCGGGGTAAAAAAGCGGACATATGACAGGGTGGGGGGGGGGGGGCGGGGGGGGGGGGGGGGGTTGTAGTGGGGGGTGGTGGGTGGGGGGGGGGGGGGTGTGGGGTGGGGCGGTGGGGGGGGGGGGGATGTGGTCGGGGGGGGGGGGGGTAGGCAGGGGTGTCTGGGTGGGGGGGAGGGGGATGGGCGGGAGGGGGGGTGAGTAGGGGGGGGGGGGGGGGGCGGGAGGGGATGGGGGGGGCGGGGGTTCGGGTGAGGGTTGGGTGGAGGGAGGGGCGGGGTCGGGTGGGGGGGGGGGGGGGCGGGGGGGGGCGGGGGTGGTGGCGTTCGGGGGCGGTCGGGGGGAGTGGGGGGTTAGGTGTTGGGGTGCGGGGGTGGTTGGGGTGGGTGGGGGCGGTTGTGGTTGGGGGCGGGGCTAGGGGGGCTGGGGTGGCTAGGGGGGGTGGGGGGGGGTGTGGTAGGGGTGGGGGGGTTGGGTGGGGGGGGGGGTGAGGGGGTGGTTCCGGGGTGGGGGGGGTGGAGGGGTAGGCGGAGTTTGTGGCTAGTTTCTGTGGAGTCTGCCTCGATCTGGCACCACTGTGAGGTCGGTTTGCTGGATTGGCTGTACGGGGTTCTTGCTGTGGTGGCTTGGGGGGGTGCCCTTGGCGAAGCCTTCGTGTCTGGGTGGCGGTTGGGGTATGTCGGGGGGGGGGGGGTGTGGTCTGTGTATCTGGCTGTCGCGCGGACTGTCGCCGGTGCGTCGAACACTCTCTCTCTGCTCTCATATCTCCAGGACTATTCTCCCCCTCACTCTCTCTCTCGAGTCGCTCTCGTCTCTACATTCTCCTCTCGCTCTTCTCTCACTCTCGAGTTCCTTCTCTCATTCTCTGTCTTGTTGTCGAGGCTCTCCTTCTCCTCTCCTCTCTCTTCTTCTGACGTCTCCCCGCAATCTCACTCTCTTCTCTCTCTCTCTCTCTCTTCCCTCCTCTCTTCTCTTCTGTCCTCTCACCTTCTCTGTCTCTCTACTCTGTCTCTCTCTCTCTCTCATCTGTACCTCTCTCTCTCCGGTCCTCATCTCGATTTCTCTCTCTACTCGGTCTAACTGAAGAAAAACTGTGTGTGTCCCTGCCGTGGAAACCTTGCATCCTCCACAACGTCCTGGAGTAGCCGATGGAGGATCAGTAGGGATGCATGGATGAGCTGGGCAGTCATCAGTATATATCAACTTGTATTGAGGCTCTGATGCACGAAGAGGTAATTATTTCATCATTGCCTATTGAGGGGGACTAAATTAAGGCTTATTTCCTAAGTTACTTTCTTTAAGTACTTTAATCAATATATTTGAACACTGTTATTTCTTGTGTATAACTCGGATTCAATTCTTTCTTCCAGGAGAACAAATGGTTTCTGAGATGACTGTTACTGGGTATCTTTCAGCTACAATAACTGGTGTCATGGAGAGCCTAACAACAGTTGGCTGCAGGCATCACTGTCTACGATTAATCATGGAGTGTTAAATACAACACAGAGCTTTTTGTAGAGTTGATTATAAAGGTGGAGAGATAATAAGGAGA
>JAVDOI010000052.1:965000-1093678 GCA_032191485.1 Leptoclinus maculatus | reverse complement strand
AGAGAAAGACAGACAGGGAGGTTGGGAGAGAGAAAGACAGACAGACAGGTTGGGAGACAGACAGACAGACAGGGAGGAGGGAGGGAGAAAGACAGACAGGGAGGAAGGGAGACAGACAGGGAGACAGGGAGACAGGGAGGGAGGGAGGGAGAAAGGCCGGGGAGGGAGAAAGACAGGGAGGGAGGGAGGGAGGGAGACAGGGAGAAAGACAGGGAGGGAGGGAGGGAGACAGGGAGAAAGACAGGGAGGGAGGGAGGGAGGGAGGGAGGGAGGGAGGGAGGGAGGGAGGGAGGGAGGGAGGGAGGGAGGGAGGGAGGGAGGGAGGGAGGGAGGGAGGGAGGGAGGGAGGGAGGGAGGGAGGGAGGGAGGGAGGGAGGGAGGGAGGGAGGGAGGTTGGGAGAGAGAAAGACAGGGAGGGAGGGAGAAAGACAGACAGGGAGACAGGGAGGGAGGGAGGGAGAAAGACAGGGGTGGGAGAAAGGGAGGGAGGGAGGGATACAGGGAGGGAGGGAGGAAGGGAGACAGACAGGTTGACAGGGAGGGAGAAAGACGAGGGAGGGAGACAGACAGGGAGGGAGGGAGAAAGACGAGGGAGGGAGACAGGGAGGGAGAAAGACGAGGGAGGGAGACAGGGAGGGAGGGAGACAGGGAGGGAGAAAGACAGGGAGGGAGGAAGGGAGACAGACAGACAGGGAGGTTGGGAGAAAGACAGACAGGGAGGTTGGGAGAGAGAAAGACAGACAGGGAGGTTGGGAGAGAGAAAGACAGACAGGGAGGTTGGGAGAGAGAAAGACAGAAAGGGAGGTTGGGAGAGAGAAAGACAGAAAGGGAGGTTGGGAGAGAGAAAGACAGACAGGGAGGTTGGGAGACAGACAGACAGACAGGGAGGTTGGGAGAAAGACAGACAGGGAGGTTGGGAGAGAGAAAGACAGACAGGGAGGTTGGGAGAGAGAAAGACAGGGAGGGAGGGAGGGAGGAAGGGAGACAGACAGGGAGGTTGGGAGAGAAAGACAGACAGGGAGGGAGGGAGGAAGGGAGACAGACAGACAGGGAGGTTGGGAGACAGACAGACAGGGAGGGAGGTTGGGAGAAAGACAGACAGGGAGGTTGGGAGGGAGAAAGACAGGGAGGTTGGGAGAGAGAAAGACAGACAGGGAGGTTGGGAGAGAGAAAGACAGGGAGGTTGGGAGAGAGAAAGACAGAAAGGGAGGTTGGGAGAGAGAAAGACAGACAGGGAGGTTGGGAGACAGACAGACAGACAGGGAGGTTGGGAGAGAGAAAGACAGACAGGGAGGTTGGGAGAGAGAAAGACAGACAGGGAGGTTGGGAGGGAGGAAGACAGACAGGGAGGTTGGGAGAGAGAAAGACAGACAGGGAGGTTGGGAGAGAGAAAGACAGACAGGGAGGTTGGGAGGGAGAACGACAGGTAGGTTGGGAGAGAGAAAGACAGACAGGGAGGTTGGGAGGGAGAAAGACAGACAGGGAGGTTGGGAGGGAGAAAGACAGACAGGGAGGTTGGGAGGGAGAAAGACAGGGAGGGAGGTTGGGGGAAAGACAGGGAGGGAGGTTGGGAGGGAGAAAGACAGACATAGAGGTTGGGAGAGAGAAAGACAGATGGAGGTTGGGAGGGAGAAAGACAGACAGGGAGGTTGGGAGACAGACAGACAGGTAGGGAGAAAGACAGACAGACAGACAGGTAGGGAGGGAGAGAGAACGACAGACAGGGAGGTTGGGAGAGAGAAGGACAGACAGGGAGGTTGGGAGAAAGACAGACAGACAGGGAGGTTGGGAGAGAGAAAGACAGACAGGGAGGTTGGGAGAGAGAAAGACAGACAGGGAGGGAGAAGAACAGACAGGGAGGTTGGGAGAGAGAACGACAGGTAGGTTGGGAGAGAGAAAGACAAACAGGGAGGTTGGGAGGGAGAAAGACAGACAGGGAGGTTGGGAGGGAGAAAGACAGACAGGGAGGTTGGGGGAAAGACAGACAGGGAGGTTGGGAGGGAGAAAGACAGGCAGGGAGGTTGGGAGAGAGAAAGACAGATGGAGGTTGGGAGGGAGAAAGACAGACAGGGAGGTTGGGAGAAAGACAGACAGACAGGTAGGGAGAAAGACAGACGGACAGGTAGGGAGGGAGAGAGAACGACAGACAGGGAGGTTGGGAGAGAGAACGACAGACAGGGAGGTTGGGAGAAAGACAGACAGACAGGGAGGTTGGGAGAGAGAAAGACAGACATGGAGGGAGGTTGGGAGAGAGAAAGACAGACAGGGAGGTTGGGAGGGAGAAAGACAGACAGGGAGGTTGGGAGAGAGAAAGACAGACAGGGAGGTTGGGAGAGAGAAAGACAGACATGGAGGGAGGTTGGGAGAGAGAAAGACAGACAGGGAGGTTGGGGGAAGACAGACAGGGAGGTTGGGAGGGAGAAAGACAGACAGGGAGGTTGGGAGAGAGAAAGACAGACAGGGAGGTTGGCAGAGAGAAAGACAGACAGGGAGGTTGGGAGGGAGAAAGACAGACAGGGAGGTTGGGGGAAAGACAGGGAGGGAGGTTGGGAGAGAGACAGACAGGGAGGTTGGGAGAGAGAAAGACAGACAGGGAGGTTGGGAGAGAGAAAGACAGACAGGGAGGGAGGGAGGAAGGGAGACAGACAGGGAGGTTGGGAGAGAAAGACAGACAGGGAGGGAGGGAGGAAGGGAGACAGACAGACAGGGAGGTTGGGAGACAGACAGACAGGGAGGGAGGTTGGGAGAAAGACAGACAGGGAGGTTGGGAGGGAGAAAGACAGGGAGGTTGGGAGAGAGAAAGACAGACAGGGAGGTTGGGAGAGAGAAAGACAGGGAGGTTGGGAGAGAGAAAGACAGAAAGGGAGGTTGGGAGAGAGAAAGACAGACAGGGAGGTTGGGAGACAGACAGACAGACAGGGAGGTTGGGAGAGAGAAAGACAGACAGGGAGGTTGGGAGAGAGAAAGACAGACAGGGAGGTTGGGAGGGAGGAAGACAGACAGGGAGGTTGGGAGAGAGAAAGACAGACAGGGAGGTTGGGAGAGAGAAAGACAGACAGGGAGGTTGGGAGGGAGAACGACAGGTAGGTTGGGAGAGAGAAAGACAGACAGGGAGGTTGGGAGGGAGAAAGACAGACAGGGAGGTTGGGAGGGAGAAAGACAGACAGGGAGGTTGGGAGGGAGAAAGACAGACAGGGAGGTTGGGCGAAAGACAGGGAGGGAGGTTGGGAGGGAGAAAGGCAGACATAGAGGTTGGGAGAGAGAAAGACAGATGGAGGTTGGGAGGGAGAAAGACAGACAGGGAGGTTGGGAGAAAGACAGACAGACAGGTAGGGAGAAAGACAGACAGACAGACAGGTAGGGAGGGAGAGAGAACGACAGACAGGGAGGTTGGGAGAGAGAAGGACAGACAGGGAGGTTGGGAGAAAGACAGACAGACAGGGAGGTTGGGAGAGAGAAAGACAGACAGGGAGGTTGGGAGAGAGAAAAACAGACAGGGAGGGAGAAGAACAGACAGGGAGGTTGGGAGAGAGAACGACAGGTAGGTTGGGAGAGAGAAAGACAGACAGGGAGGTTGGGAGGGAGAAAGACAGACAGGGAGGTTGGGAGGGAGAAAGACAGACAGGGAGGTTGGGGGAAAGACAGACAGGGAGGTTGGGAGGGAGAAAGACAGACAGGGAGGTTGGGAGAGAGAAAGACAGATGGAGGTTGGGAGGGAGAAAGACAGACAGGGAGGTTGGGAGAAAGACAGACAGACAGGTAGGGAGAAAGACAGACGGACAGGTAGGGAGGGAGAGAGAACGACAGACAGGGAGGTTGGGAGAGAGAACGACAGACAGGGAGGTTGGGAGAAAGACAGACAGACAGGGAGGTTGGGAGAGAGAAAGACAGACATGGAGGGAGGTTGGGAGAGAGAAAGACAGACAGGGAGGTTGGGAGGGAGAAAGACAGACAGGGAGGTTGGGAGAGAGAAAGACAGACAGGGAGGTTGGGAGAGAGAAAGACAGACAGGGAGGTTGGGAGAGAGAAAGACAGACAGGGAGGTTGGGAGAGAGAAAGACAGACATGGAGGGAGGTTGGGAGAGAGAAAGACAGACAGGGAGGTTGGGGGAAGACAGACAGGGAGGTTGGGAGGGAGAAAGACAGACAGGGAGGTTGGGAGAGAGAAAGACAGACAGGGAGGTTGGGAGAGAGAAAGACAGACAGGGAGGGAGGGAGGAAGGGAGACAGACAGGGAGGTTGGGAGAGAAAGACAGACAGGGAGGGAGGGAGGAAGGGAGACAGACAGACAGGGAGGTTGGGAGACAGACAGACAGGGAGGGAGGTTGGGAGAAAGACAGACAGGGAGGTTGGGAGGGAGAAAGACAGGGAGGTTGGGAGAGAGAAAGACAGACAGGGAGGTTGGGAGAGAGAAAGACAGGGAGGTTGGGTGAGAGAAAGACAGAAAGGGAGGTTGGGAGAGAGAAAGACAGACAGGGAGGTTGGGAGACAGACAGACAGACAGGGAGGTTGGGAGAGAGAAAGACAGACAGGGAGGTTGGGAGAGAGAAAGACAGACAGGGAGGTTGGGAGGGAGGAAGACAGACAGGGAGGTTGGGAGAGAGAAAGACAGACAGGGAGGTTGGGAGAGAGAAAGACAGACAGGGAGGTTGGGAGGGAGAACGACAGGTAGGTTGGGAGAGAGAAAGACAGACAGGGAGGTTGGGAGGGAGAAAGACAGACAGGGAGGTTGGGAGGGAGAAAGACAGACAGGGAGGTTGGGAGGGAGAAAGACAGACAGGGAGGTTGGGCGAAAGACAGGGAGGGAGGTTGGGAGGGAGAAAGGCAGACATAGAGGTTGGGAGAGAGAAAGACAGATGGAGGTTGGGAGGGAGAAAGACAGACAGGGAGGTTGGGAGAAAGACAGACAGACAGGTAGGGAGAAAGACAGACAGACAGACAGGTAGGGAGGGAGAGAGAACGACAGACAGGGAGGTTGGGAGAGAGAAGGACAGACAGGGAGGTTGGGAGAAAGACAGACAGACAGGGAGGTTGGGAGAGAGAAAGACAGACAGGGAGGTTGGGAGAGAGAAAAACAGACAGGGAGGGAGAAGAACAGACAGGGAGGTTGGGAGAGAGAACGACAGGTAGGTTGGGAGAGAGAAAGACAGACAGGGAGGTTGGGAGGGAGAAAGACAGACAGGGAGGTTGGGAGGGAGAAAGACAGACAGGGAGGTTGGGGGAAAGACAGACAGGGAGGTTGGGAGGGAGAAAGACAGACAGGGAGGTTGGGAGAGAGAAAGACAGATGGAGGTTGGGAGGGAGAAAGACAGACAGGGAGGTTGGGAGAAAGACAGACAGACAGGTAGGGAGAAAGACAGACGGACAGGTAGGGAGGGAGAGAGAACGACAGACAGGGAGGTTGGGAGAGAGAACGACAGACAGGGAGGTTGGGAGAAAGACAGACAGACAGGGAGGTTGGGAGAGAGAAAGACAGACATGGAGGGAGGTTGGGAGAGAGAAAGACAGACAGGGAGGTTGGGAGGGAGAAAGACAGACAGGGAGGTTGGGAGAGAGAAAGACAGACAGGGAGGTTGGGAGAGAGAAAGACAGACAGGGAGGTTGGGAGAGAGAAAGACAGACAGGGAGGTTGGGAGAGAGAAAGACAGACAGGGAGGTTGGGAGGGAGAAAGACAGACAGGGAGGTTGGGGGAAAGACAGGGAGGGAGGTTGGGAGAGAGACAGACAGGGAGGTTGGGAGAGAGAAAGACAGACAGGGAGGTTGGGAGAGAGAAAGACAGACAGGGAGGGAGGGAGGAAGGGAGACAGACAGGGAGGTTGGGAGAGAAAGACAGACAGGGAGGGAGGGAGGAAGGGAGACAGACAGACAGGGAGGTTGGGAGACAGACAGACAGGGAGGGAGGTTGGGAGAAAGACAGACAGGGAGGTTGGGAGGGAGAAAGACAGGGAGGTTGGGAGAGAGAAAGACAGACAGGGAGGTTGGGAGAGAGAAAGACAGGGAGGTTGGGAGAGAGAAAGACAGAAAGGGAGGTTGGGAGAGAGAAAGACAGACAGGGAGGTTGGGAGACAGACAGACAGACAGGGAGGTTGGGAGAGAGAAAGACAGACAGGGAGGTTGGGAGAGAGAAAGACAGACAGGGAGGTTGGGAGGGAGGAAGACAGACAGGGAGGTTGGGAGAGAGAAAGACAGACAGGGAGGTTGGGAGAGAGAAAGACAGACAGGGAGGTTGGGAGGGAGAACGACAGGTAGGTTGGGAGAGAGAAAGACAGACAGGGAGGTTGGGAGGGAGAAAGACAGACAGGGAGGTTGGGAGGGAGAAAGACAGACAGGGAGGTTGGGAGGGAGAAAGACAGACAGGGAGGTTGGGGGAAAGACAGGGAGGGAGGTTGGGAGGGAGAAAGGCAGACATAGAGGTTGGGAGAGAGAAAGACAGATGGAGGTTGGGAGGGAGAAAGACAGACAGGGAGGTTGGGAGAAAGACAGACAGACAGGTAGGGAGAAAGACAGACAGACAGACAGGTAGGGAGGGAGAGAGAACGACAGACAGGGAGGTTGGGAGAGAGAAGGACAGACAGGGAGGTTGGGAGAAAGACAGACAGACAGGGAGGTTGGGAGAGAGAAAGACAGACAGGGAGGTTGGGAGAGAGAAAAACAGACAGGGAGGGAGAAGAACAGACAGGGAGGTTGGGAGAGAGAACGACAGGTAGGTTGGGAGAGAGAAAGACAGACAGGGAGGTTGGGAGGGAGAAAGACAGACAGGGAGGTTGGGAGGGAGAAAGACAGACAGGGAGGTTGGGGGAAAGACAGACAGGGAGGTTGGGAGGGAGAAAGACAGACAGGGAGGTTGGGAGAGAGAAAGACAGATGGAGGTTGGGAGGGAGAAAGACAGACAGGGAGGTTGGGAGAAAGACAGACAGACAGGTAGGGAGAAAGACAGACGGACAGGTAGGGAGGGAGAGAGAACGACAGACAGGGAGGTTGGGAGAGAGAACGACAGACAGGGAGGTTGGGAGAAAGACAGACAGACAGGGAGGTTGGGAGAGAGAAAGACAGACATGGAGGGAGGTTGGGAGAGAGAAAGACAGACAGGGAGGTTGGGAGGGAGAAAGACAGACAGGGAGGTTGGGAGAGAGAAAGACAGACAGGGAGGTTGGGAGAGAGAAAGACAGACATGGAGGGAGGTTGGGAGAGAGAAAGACAGACAGGGAGGTTGGGGGAAGACAGACAGGGAGGTTGGGAGGGAGAAAGACAGACAGGGAGGTTGGGAGAGAGAAAGACAGACAGGGAGGTTGGGAGAGAGAAAGACAGACAGGGAGGTTGGGAGAGAGAAAGACAGACAGGGAGGTTGGGAGAGAGAAAGACAGACAGGGAGGTTGAGAGGGAGAAGAACAGACAGGGAGGTTGGGAGAGAGAACGACAGGTAGGTTGGGAGAGAGAAAGACAGACAGGGAGGTTGGGAGGGAGAAAGACAGACAGGCAGGTTGGGGGAGAGAAAGACAGACAGGGAGGGAGGGAGGAAGGGAGACAGACAGGGAGGTTGGGAGAGAAAGACAGACAGGGAGGGAGGGAGGAAGGGAGACAGACAGACAGGGAGGTTGGGAGACAGACAGACAGGGAGGGAGGTTGGGAGAAAGACAGACAGGGAGGTTGGGAGGGAGAAAGACAGGGAGGTTGGGAGAGAGAAAGACAGACAGGGAGGTTGGGAGAGAGAAAGACAGGGAGGTTGGGAGAGAGAAAGACAGAAAGGGAGGTTGGGAGAGAGAAAGACAGACAGGGAGGTTGGGAGACAGACAGACAGACAGGGAGGTTGGGAGAGAGAAAGACAGACAGGGAGGTTGGGAGAGAGAAAGACAGACAGGGAGGTTGGGAGGGAGGAAGACAGACAGGGAGGTTGGGAGAGAGAAAGACAGACAGGGAGGTTGGGAGAGAGAAAGACAGACAGGGAGGTTGGGAGGGAGAACGACAGGTAGGTTGGGAGAGAGAAAGACAGACAGGGAGGTTGGGAGGGAGAAAGACAGACAGGGAGGTTGGGAGGGAGAAAGACAGACAGGGAGGTTGGGAGGGAGAAAGACAGACAGGGAGGTTGGGGGAAAGACAGGGAGGGAGGTTGGGAGGGAGAAAGGCAGACATAGAGGTTGGGAGAGAGAAAGACAGATGGAGGTTGGGAGGGAGAAAGACAGACAGGGAGGTTGGGAGAAAGACAGACAGACAGGTAGGGAGAAAGACAGACAGACAGACAGGTAGGGAGGGAGAGAGAACGACAGACAGGGAGGTTGGGAGAGAGAAGGACAGACAGGGAGGTTGGGAGAAAGACAGACAGACAGGGAGGTTGGGAGAGAGAAAGACAGACAGGGAGGTTGGGAGAGAGAAAAACAGACAGGGAGGGAGAAGAACAGACAGGGAGGTTGGGAGAGAGAACGACAGGTAGGTTGGGAGAGAGAAAGACAGACAGGGAGGTTGGGAGGGAGAAAGACAGACAGGGAGGTTGGGAGGGAGAAAGACAGACAGGGAGGTTGGGGGAAAGACAGACAGGGAGGTTGGGAGGGAGAAAGACAGACAGGGAGGTTGGGAGAGAGAAAGACAGATGGAGGTTGGGAGGGAGAAAGACAGACAGGGAGGTTGGGAGAAAGACAGACAGACAGGTAGGGAGAAAGACAGACGGACAGGTAGGGAGGGAGAGAGAACGACAGACAGGGAGGTTGGGAGAGAGAACGACAGACAGGGAGGTTGGGAGAAAGACAGACAGACAGGGAGGTTGGGAGAGAGAAAGACAGACATGGAGGGAGGTTGGGAGAGAGAAAGACAGACAGGGAGGTTGGGAGGGAGAAAGACAGACAGGGAGGTTGGGAGAGAGAAAGACAGACAGGGAGGTTGGGAGAGAGAAAGACAGACATGGAGGGAGGTTGGGAGAGAGAAAGACAGACAGGGAGGTTGGGGGAAGACAGACAGGGAGGTTGGGAGGGAGAAAGACAGACAGGGAGGTTGGGAGAGAGAAAGACAGACAGGGAGGTTGGGAGAGAGAAAGACAGACAGGGAGGTTGGGAGAGAGAAAGACAGACAGGGAGGTTGGGAGAGAGAAAGACAGACAGGGAGGTTGAGAGGGAGAAGAACAGACAGGGAGGTTGGGAGAGAGAACGACAGGTAGGTTGGGAGAGAGAAAGACAGACAGGGAGGTTGGGAGGGAGAAAGACAGACAGGGAGGTTGGGGGAAAGACAGACAGGGAGGTTGGGAGGGAGAAAGACAGACAGGGAGGTTGGGAGAGAGAAAGACAGATGGAGGTTGGGAGGGAGAAAGACAGACAGGGAGGTTGGGAGAAAGACAGACAGACAGGTAGGGAGAAAGACAGACAGACAGGTAGGGAGGGAGAGAGAACGACAGACAGGGAGGTTGGGAGAAAGACAGACATACAGGGAGGTTGGGAGAGAGAAAGACAGACATGGAGGGAGGTTGGGAGAGAGAAAGACAGACAGGGAGGTTGGGAGGGAGAAAGACAGACAGGGAGGTTGGGAGAGAGAAAGACAGACAGGGAGGTTGGGAGAGAGAAAGACAGACATGGAGGGAGGTTGGGAGAGAGAAAGACAGACAGGGAGGTTGGGGGAAGACAGACAGGGAGGTTGGGAGGGAGGAAGACAGACAGGGAGGTTGGGGGGAAGACAGACAAGGAGGTTGGGAGGGAGAACGACAGACAGGGAGGTTGGGAGAGAGAAAGACAGACAGGGAGGTTGGGAGAGAGAAAGACAGACAGGGAGGTTGGGAGGGAGAAGAACAGACAGGGAGGTTGGGAGAGAGAACGACAGACAGGGAGGTTGGGAGAGAGAAAGACAGACAGGGAGGTTGGGAGAGAGAAAGACGAGGGAGGGAGACAGACAGGGAGGGAGGGAGGGAGAAAGACGAGGGAGGGAGACAGGGAGGGAGAAAGACGAGGGAGGGAGACAGGGAGGGAGGGAGACAGGGAGGGAGAAAGACAGGGAGGGAGGGAGGGAGGAAGGGAGACAGACAGACAGACAGGGAGGGAGAAAGACGAGGGAGGGAGACAGACAGGGAGGGAGGGAGGGAGGGAGAAAGACGAGGGAGGGAGACAGGGAGGGAGAAAGACGAGGGAGGGAGACAGGGAGGGAGGGAGACAGGGAGGGAGAAAGACAGGGAGGGAGGGAGGGAGGGAGGAAGGGAGACAGACAGACAGACAGGGAGGTTGGGAGAAAGACAGACAGGGAGGTTGGGAGAGAGAAAGACAGACAGGGAGGTTGGGAGAGAGAAAGACAGACAGGGAGGGAGGGAGGAAGGGAGACAGAAAGGGAGGTTGGGAGAGAAAGACAGACAGGGAGGGAGGGAGGAAGGGAGACAGACAGACAGGGAGGTTGGGAGACAGACAGACATACAGGGAGGTTGGGAGAAAGACAGACAGGGAGGTTGGGAGGGAGAAAGACAGGGAGGTTGGGAGAGAGAAAGACAGACAGGGAATTTGGGAGAGAGAAAGACAGGGAGGTTGGGAGAGAGAAAGACAGAAAGGGAGGTTGGGAGAGAGAAAGACAGACAGGGAGGTTGGGAGACAGACAGACAGACAGGGAGGTTGGGAGAGAGAAAGACAGACAGGGAGGTTGGGAGAGAGAAAGACAGACAGGGAGGTTGGGAGGGAGGAAGACAGACAGGGAGGTTGGGAGAGAGAAAGACAGACAGGGAGGTTGGGAGAGAGAAAGACAGACAGGGAGGTTGGGAGAGAGAAAGACAGACATGGAGGGAGGTTGGGAGAGAGAAAGACAGACAGGGAGGTTGGGGGAAGACAGACAGGGAGGTTGGGAGGGAGAAAGACAGACAGGGAGGTTGGGAGAGAGAAAGACAGACAGGGAGGTTGGGATGGAGAAGAACAGACAGGGAGGTTGGGAGAGAGAATGACAGACAGGGAGGTTGGGAGAGAGAAAGACAGACAGGGAGGTTGGGAGAGAGAAAGACAGACAGGGAGGTTGGGAGAGAGAAAGACAGACGGAGGTTGGGAGGGAGAAAGACAGACAGGGAGGTTGGGAGAGAGAAAGACAGACAGGGAGGTTGGGAGAGAGAAAGACAGACAGACAGGTTGGGAGACAGACAGACAGACAGGGAGGTTGGGAGAGAGAAAGACAGGGAGGGAGGGAGGGAGGGAGGGAGAAAGACAGACAGGGAGGAAGGGAGACAGACAGGGAGACAGGGAGACAGGGAGGGAGGGAGGGAGAAAGACAGGGGAGGGAGAAAGACAGGGAGGGAGGGAGGGAGGGATACAGGGAGGGAGGGAGGAAGGGAGACAGACAGGGAGACAGGGAGGGAGAAAGACAGGGGAGGGAGGGAGGGAGACAGGGAGACAGGGAGGGAGGGAGGGAGGGAGGGAGGGAGGGAGAGAGAAAGACAGGGAGGTTGGGAGAGAGAAAGGGAGGGAGGGAGGGAGGGAGAAAGACAGACAGGGAGGAAGGGAGACAGACAGGGAGACAGGGAGGGAGAAAGACAGGGGAGGGAGAAAGACAGGGAGGGAGGGATACAGGGAGGGAGGGGGGAAGGGAGACAGACAGGGAGACAGGGAGGGAGAAAGACAGGGGAGGGAGGGAGGGAGACAGGGAGAAAGACAGGGAGGGAGGGAGGGAGGGAGGGAGGGAGGGAGGGAGGGAGGGAGGGAGGGAGGGAGGGAGGGAGGGAGGGAGGGGAGGGAGGGAGGGAGGGGAGGGAGGGAGGAAGGGAGACAGACAGGGAGACATGGAGGGGAGACAGGGGAGGGAGGGAGACAGGGAGGGAGGGAGACAGACAGGGAGACAGACAGGGAGGGAGGGAGGGAGACAAACAGACAGGGAGGGAGACAGGGAGACAGGGAGGGAGAAAGACAGGGGAGGGAGGGAGGCAGGGAGACAGGGAGGGAGACAGGGAGGGATAAAGGGAGGGAGGGAGGGAGGAAGGGAGACAGGGAGGGAGGGAGAAAGACAGGGAGGGAGGGAGGGAGGGAGATGGGGATACAGGGAGGGAGGGAGGGAGGGAGGGAGGGAGGGAGACGGAGACAGGGATGGAGGGAGGGAGGAAGGGAGACAGACAGGGAGACAGGGAGACATACAGACAGACAGGGAGACAGGGAGGGAGGGAGGGAGGGAGGGAGGGAGGGAGGGAGGGAGGGAGACAGACAGGGAGACAGGGAGACAGACAGACAGGGAGGGAGGTAGACAGGGAGGGAGGGAGACAGGGAGACAGGGAGACAGACAGGGAGGTTGGGAGGGAGAAAGACAGACGGAGGTTGGGAGAGAGAAAGACAGACAGGGAGGTTGGGAGGGAGAAAGACAGACAATAGAATAGGAAGAATGAATTAATTCACTGACAATAATCTTAATAGACAAGACTGCAGCCAGAAGTAACTAGTTATTTCTAGCCAAACATACCCATTCAACAACAATTCATGCCCGATTAGGAGATAACACAACTTCAAGGGGAAAGTGAACAGATTCAATTTGAGGGTAAGTGGCAACCTATTCTGTTTTCTTCTGCTCAAATGCATTCTAACAGCAGAGGATCGATTAACTCTCCTCAACAGACTGTCACAAGACATTTGGTCAAAAGCTTATTTCCAGCCCACAATATCATCATGGACTCAAATACAACCAGAAATAATCTCCACACTTCTGTCACTTTCCAGCTGGAACGTGTCAGCAAACACAAAAGAGTCTCAGCACCTTGTATTGTGCACCGGTGGTTCGGTATCCTGCGTAAATTGGGAGTTTAAAGTGGGCAATGATTGACAGCTCCAAGTGGCTGCTCTGTCCCGCCTTCCCTCCCATCTATTTCTGTCTGATCAAAGCGTGCTCACAGGACAACAGACAGGCAGCAGCCATCGCTAGCTAAATGAAACAAGATCCTACAGCTCAGTTCAGATTCCTACAAACATGCAAAGGATGTAACTTTAGCATTATGTTAATTTGCCGGGTCATATTACAACAAAACTACGAGGTGCGTTTACATGAACAAAGGTGATGCGATAGTCCACTTGTAGTACAAAGTATACTACAGTAAGTAAATCAAGAGAAAGTAAATACTTTTCATCATAATAGATCGTTTGACATGAACGTACTAAAGTCTGAGAGAGTCTCGTTTAACAGCAGACAGGATGATGTCTAACAACGTAGGTGTGTCGCTGTGCTATCACATGTGACCAGCTGATACCACGATTGACAGCACTAAAAAAAACAATGACAGCAAGGAGATTATGAGTAAGCATGCGTCAGAGGAGTGAGGATGTATGAGAAATTACAGGCCTAAATATGCAATAGAGGATATGACATCGTTTCTTGCAGAACCAGACCAGTTTCTTAATATTTTATCAACAAGTACTGATCATAGATAAATGCTTGCAAACATTCAGAAATAACTTGCAATCAGAAACTCTTCAATTTGAGGGCTGTATGCTAACGATTCTTATCTGGAATTCTCAGATATTAACGTCAACAAGTATCAGCTTCACAAATTCAGCCTCTATTTTATGTTCAAAACAACAACAAATGAATGCTCATGTGGATTAAAAATCTGTCTCTAGTTCATTGTCAAGCAACAAGTGCAGCTGGTATATATTTATGTTGCATATCATAATTGATAGGCTCATAAAGGCATGGTTAATACAAAGGAACTGTAAGTCTATTAGCTGGAAACACCTTTGTATGAAGGTGTTAAATGCAGGTTAAATGTTCTGAACTCTAACTGATCCAGACTTGATGTCAAGCGGATCGGCCAGGGATGGTTTTCCCCAAACCCCCTCTTAACACTCAGATTAGGTTCTGCTCCGAGGATTTACACACACACACACACACACACACACACACTTGATCGCAGTGCTTAGACGGCTCCAGAGACACTCAGCGCCGAGGCTTTTCACCATCATGGCACGCCAGTCACTCCACTTCTCTCTCATCTGATATATTTCCTGTAACTTCCTGTCTGCCTCTCTTCCAATGCATTCTCTCTCCCACTGAAGGGTTTCGGGTTGCTAGTTGTAAGCCTGGGAAATGTTTGCAGTGTGAATCACAGTTAAAAGCAATCTGCTGGCCTGCCTCTCGCTGCAGCTGTGATTTTGGTTCCAGCGTGAAAACATTTGTGGGGACACGGGCGTCAGCTGGATATGGCGTGTGATGGAAGATTTCTATGTTAATCGGGAGAAGAGAGTTTTGTTCACAAATCAATAATAAAGTCTTCAGAAGATTCAAAGTTGCCTTTTCCGTTTATTCACTTGCAAGTGGGAAGAGAACACAACAGATACGTATTCAGCAGTCTGTGGTATTAACTTCAACTTGGTTCAACATTCAGTATCATTTTATGCGTACAGAGGTTCACACCCTTAGAAAAATCATACATAGGGGAGTATAGGTCTCATGACACAGGCTGTCTTGATCTTCTCATTATCTGGAGTCTGCCAGGTGCTTTCAACTGGGAGTCAGTTCCTACTGAGATTGGGAACAATGGGTTTCTGTTTCTTCCTTGTGTGTGTGTGTGTGTGTGTGTGTGTGTGTGTGTGTGTGTGTGTGTGTGTGTGTGTGTGTGTGTGTGTGTGTGTGTGTGTGTGTGTGTGTGTGTGTGTGCGTGTGATCGGCCTTGAAGAACAGGGCCCTGGTTTCATGAACTAATTTCTGCAAGACTGCTGTGTTTTGTCAGTATCTGTGTTCCTCACTTTCTCTTTCAGTTGTACATCTATTAAAAACATTTCATGATACAAATATATATTTTCCCATTACAGGCGACATGTCATACTGTGTATCTCAGTCAAAGTGAGCACAAAAGGAAATGTATAAACCAGTTTGCCTCCAGCATAAAGCTCACATTACTTTCAAGTAAAGTTCAATTCCTCCACAGCCCAAATCTGCGTTTTCCTCCTCTGACCTCCCTGTGCAATATGTTCAGAAGATGCCACTCGTCAGTAAAAGGTGTGTACCAGAACAACGTGTGACTGAAGTGTTTGCGTACATGTCTGTGTGTCCTATAGGTCCAGTGTTCTGCTCAGAGGATGAGACGCGTCTGGTGAAGACGCTTTTCACTGGTTACAACAAGGTGGTTCGCCCCGTTAACCACTTCAGTGAAGCCGTAGTGGTCACCGTGGGACTACAGCTGATACAGCTCATCAGTGTGGTAAGAGAGAGGGATGGAGGTGGCAACACCAGAAGCAAAATGTAGAAAACATGACATTATGCTCACATCATTTACACTTGAGGCCTTCAGGTTTACTCAAAATACTATTGCGAGTGAAGAGCGTCCGGTTTCTGCATTTTACATAAAATAAATCATTATGGAACTAAACAGCTCTTTGCACCTTCTAAGAAAACACATCCATCGTGTCATTTCATGGAGTTATTTCATTTTATGCAACGGCCAAACTATGTGAAATAAAAACAGACAATATTCCGCAATGCAAATAGCTTCTCTTTTCAATTACCATACCAACACACTCGCATGCAGACAGCAAGTCACAAGCATTTACAACACGTCATGGCACAGCAGCAAACATAGTGCAAACATCACGCAAAACAACCAGGAATTTGGGCCAAAGACCAAAGCTTCTACTCGCATGAATCCAGCAGAAATGTTTATGAGAAAAAGATGCAACAAGGTGAAAGAGAGCTAATGACCAAAGGCTGGGCGTGGCAGCCATGTCTGTCTTTACACTGTAGCACCAGGGTCATTACAACCATATCTGCTCTGTGACGGCACGGCGGCCACTAAACACAAGCACAATGCATATTAAAATGAATTGCTCTTACTGTTTGTAGCTCTCCTTCTGCGTTCAGGCTGTGACGAGGACGTCCATGGCACTTTACAATGTATGAGGTGAAGAGGATTTGAAGTCTTCAATGTTTCACTCCTGCTGCAGAACCAGGGTCACAACAACAATATCGACTCCTTGATGGCACCGCGGCCAAAAAGGAACACAAACAGCACAACACGAGCAGTCTTTAGCTAGTTCAACCAGTCTTCAACCAGTCTTTAGCTAGTTCAACCAGTCTTTAACTAGTTCAACCAGTCTTCAACCAGTCTTTAGCTAGTTCAACTAGTCTGTAAAGATGAAGACGATGGCACAAATGGAAAACAAACAACTGAATTTAGCTTTATCGGCACATAAGTAGACCAAATGATGAAGATTTCCAGTTTTCACATCAACAATGTGGATGTGCACCTGGAGTGGAGTCATCAATAACTCCAGTCCCTTATATGTAAAATCTTTTGGGGCGTAGGCTCACCAGACTATAGGACCAGGGTCACATCAAACATATCGCCTCAGAGAGGACACAAGCAACACAACACAAGCAGTCTTTAGCTAGTTCAACCAGTCTGTAAAGATGAAGACCATGACACTTCACACAATGTAAGTGAATAGGAATCTTTAAAAAAACAAAACAAAGTTTAAATAATCCTCTTATGGAAATAAAACATAACTCATCTTCATCAGCACAATAGTGGACCAATTTAACTAAAGTATGACAATGTTCACCCCACCAATGGGAACATCTGAGCACCTTCAACTAATGTAAACTCTTTCAGGGGTATACCACCCAGACTATAGGACCAGAGACACACCAGAGAGGACACAAGCAACACAAGCAGTCTTTAGCTAGTTCAACCAGTCTGTACAGATGAAGACCATGTGGCACAAATGGACAGTAACGTTACCTGGCGTGGGAATACAGTCAGTCTCAGTGTTATGCTAATGTTGGGCTAATAAAGTTAGCAAAAGACACCTCATTTTTCTACAGTCACAACAGACATATCGGCTTAGAGATGACACAAAGCAGCACAACACAACCACAATGCAAATAAAAAAAGAAGTACTTATATTAGCTCTCTCTCCTTCTGGGTCCTCAGCCGGCTTCCGGAGTCTGAAGACCAGATGAAACCCGTGGCTGAAATGAGAACAATTAACTAGCTAACTAGCTTTAGCAAGTGTTGACAAAAAAAACGAAGTTTGGTTCATAACTAGGTAGATCACCTCAGCTGGTGAGCGCCGATGTGTGATCATCTCCAAGTCCTCCAGCTCAGTCCTGCTAAACAAAGAACTCGATGACTACATTTTCAACTTCTAGAACGAACGATGACCAGCGCACGTCAATCAAGAGCGGTGACGTCAGCAGCGCTTACTTTAGCAGTCAAATGAAAAAAATAAAATACATTTGTGTCCACCTGCTAACGGGCTCTGAGCATGCGCATTGTTGTTTTCTCACACTACCGGTACTTGACTTTGCGAGTCAAGCCAAACTTAATAAACCATTTAAAAGCTATTCTCTCCAGTCACTTATCTTATGTTGTATTGTAATGATAAAGTACAACTGCGGGTGCTTTATTGTCATGCATTAATCCACAATTATCCACACCGTTTTTTTTTTGTTGCCAGCAAGTAGTGCTTGACCATTGCTTCTAATTATTTCTAACATTAACATTAGCAGTACACCCAAACAACCTGCGACGTTGCTGGCATATGTTTAAACATTAAGGCGGCTGTGACTATCTCCAAAACCTTTTTACTTTGAATGTGTGGTGTCAAAATGTTTAATTCACATTCCAGATTGCCTCGGCCATTAATATAATAGGATGTTTGCCTCTGAATGTGCTTATTTATTGTTAAAATGCCACAGATTGTCCATAAAAACACGAAAATAAATGGTTACAAGCGTGCAGGTTCTATTTTGTCCTGAAATCTCTCGTGAAAGTCTTACTTGCCTCAGACTGTTTTTGTTTATTCTGTCTTTTTCTGCTTCTCTCAGGATGAAGTTAACCAGATTGTGACCAGTAATGTTTGTCTCAAACAGGTAAATGTGACTGTTGACTTCAGGAAAACCAAAAATATATGCCAACTACACATTTAGAAAATTCCAATGACAATGGTCAGAGGGTATACGCCACATTGCAAGTATGTAGATTTAACAGGATAAGGACTAATGGATTAATTAATTAGTTTTAATTTCCCTAGAAATGAATGCTATTAAAGTTTTTACCATGTGACACCCAAAACACAGTTACTCAAGTATTATATATCATATATTTTAACAATGAATCTGCTGTTTAATTTACATACTTCAATGTAGTTGCAACTGGCAGCCCATTATCGTGTATTTATATGCTTTTTGTTGGTGAATATATTACACAAATAGTATCACAAATGAATGATATTTATTGTTTCAACTAGTTGAAATAGAAAGAAGGGAGGATTCATGACATGGTGACTGCTGGAGGTTATTTATATTTATTCTGCTGTGATATATACAGTACATGACAACTTGTATTTTCACAATGTATTCATTCTGGGAATAAAAACAACTAAACTTGGCTTCATCAGTACACTAGTACAGTGATTTTCAACCACTGTGCCGCGGCACACCAGTGTGCCGTGAGAGATCGCCAGGTGTGCCGTGGGAAAATGTCCAATTTCATTTAATGAGTCCAAAAAAATATTATTTAGTTGCTGCAAATACTTTGCCATTGTTGAGCGTCTGAGCTGCAATATAGTGGCTGGCTAAGTAATAATACTCTTCCATGCCAGTGGGTGGCAGTAGGTAGCGCAGTAATGACCGTGTTAATGTAGGACAGTAGAATGAAATGATGGGAGAGGTTGAGGTGACGAGATGAACAGATGGAGAAATATTTGAAAAGGAAAAATGCAGACTCTGAACTGGGCCCTGGACAACATAACCCAGATGAAAAGCCTAGTAAGGATCAACACATTTAGAGACTTGTCATTACATTGTCAGCATATATCCGGCCCTCGGTACAACGGCCCGACAGAAAATATCAGATGTTTATCATAACTGGCCCGCCACACCACAGAGCTCCGGGACAAAAAGTGGCGATGTGAGCTGGCTTTATGTTCAACATAACGAAGCATCTCACTGCGCTAAACCTCCAGCTTCAGGGACGGGGACGTGTGATCACAGACATGTGTGATGCAGTAAAAGTCTCCACCGCTGTGTTCCCGACTGAGCATTGTGCTGATAAACTGGGTGCACTTGGCACAGAGTTCACTCTGCAATTTGCCGACTTTGCATTTCAGAAATTTAAATTTGAACTGCTCAGCAATCCGTTTGCAGTTGACGTGGAAAGAGCACCTGTGGAGCTGATAGACCTCCAGTGTAATGACACGCAAAGTATGACTCTGAGGGCGCTGCACAGTTTCCAAGCTTCATCCCAAAACGATGCCTTAACTCCGCCTACATGCTGCTCAAATGCTCTGCATGTTTGGAAGCACATACCTGTGTGAGCAGCTGTTCTCTGTGATGAAGATGAACACAGACCCACACAGGAGTCGTCTCACTGATGCACACCTTCACTCCATCTTGAGGGTTTCCACAGAACCTAACCCCAGATATTAATGAACTGGCAGCCAAGAGAAGATGCCAAACATCTGGCTCTGGCACATATAATAATGTAGCCTATTTCTTTTTGCACTTTGTCCAATATCCCTTCTATCCTGTTTATTAAATGGTGACTCTATTTGGCCCTCAACGTAGTCCCAATTTTTAGTTTTGGCCCTCTCTGAGATTGAGTTTGACACCCCTGGTATATATACTGTATTATGCTAAAAGGTGTCATTTTGTAACGTTTTTGGTTGTTGGTGTGCCGCGGGATCTTTTTAATGTAAAAAGTGTGCCGCGGCTCAGAAAAGGTTGAAAAACACTGCACTAGTAGACAAAATGATCTCAAGTTTCCCTGATTTTCACCCCAGCAATGGCTCGATGTGAACCTGAATTGGAATCCAGATGAGTACGGAGGCATCAGGAAGATCAGAGTCCCTTCACCCGACATATGGAAACCAGACCTGGTGCTGTACAACAAGTAAACACACACTACTCAAACTCACACACACCTATACGTCCAAATGCATCGCATGCTTCTCTCACACTCTCCCTTTGTCCCCGTCTTCCTCTTCCTCAGCGCTGACGAAGACTTTGCCATCATCCACGAAACCAAAGTCCTGTTGGAGCACACTGGGATGATAACGTGGAACCCTCCGGCCATCTTTAAGAGCTACTGCGAGATCATCGTCCTCCATTTCCCGTTGGACCTGCAGAACTGCAGCATGAAGCTGGGCACCTGGACGTACGACGGACTGCTGGTCGTCATCAACCCAGTGAGTGTGACTTATATATAATGTATATATATATATTCACAGGGTTATGTTGACATGTCAGTGTGAAAGCTTGTGTCTGTGGTTTCAAATACTACAGATTTAGTATCCTATGACTCCTGTCATAAAACTGTAGTTTACAGCATGTAACCCCTGAATATCTTCACCTTTAAGGCCCTTTTCTACTGCAGTGCATTACCTTCTATACTCCTCTGTCTTCTAGGACAATGATCGGCCTGACCTCAGCAACTTCATGGAGTCTGGTGAATGGGTGCTAAAGGACTACCGGAGCTGGAAACACTGGGTTTACTACACCGTACCTCCACATCACCTACCACTTCCTGATGCTGCGTCTGCCTCTCTACTTCATCGTCAACGTCATCATTCCCTGCATGCTGTTCTCGGTCCTCACCGGACTGGTCTTCTACCTGCCCACCGACTCCGGTACGCAGACGTAGACAGAAACCTTGACGTGTGTGACTAAATAAAGTAGGTTATGAGCGTTTGTAAGTGACATGTTTACTTGTTCACATGTGTGGCACATATCAGGTAAGTATTATGAATGTGGAAACTGAGGAAAAGCTCATGAAGTCACCATTTTGGGGACACTTTCATACATGGAAAATACATGAAATCCACTGGGATGTGCTTGTACTACATGAGCTTGCTATTCTGTAACATTAGAGCATAAATAAAACACAAGTTTGTTCATCAGTTGGCCTGTAGAGCCATAACTTGCCACTATTTCCACTATAAGAGCTGTTTAAAAGTAGCCTGAATGTCTGTCTCTGTGTCCGTCTCCCTGTCTCTCTACAGGTGAAAAGATGACTCTCTCCATCTCCGTCCTGCTGTCTCTGACCGTCTTCCTGCTGGTCATCGTGGAGCTGATCCTCTCCACCTCCAGCGCCGTGCCTCTCATCGGGAAGTACATGCTCTTCACGATGGTGTTCGTCATCGCCTCCATCATCATCACCGTCATCGTCATCAACACGCACCACCGCTCGCCCAGCACGCACACCATGCCCCCCTGGATACGCAAGGTTTACACCCGCGATGATTTAAGAAAGTGTTGTGTGTGTGTGACTGAATAAAAAGAATGCATCTGTTTGTGTCTCAGGTCTTCATCGAAACCATTCCCAACTTGATGTTCTTCTCGACGATGAAGCGTCCCAGTCAGGAGATCCGGCAGAAGAGGTCGTTCCCCACCGACATGGACATCTCCGACATCTCCGGCAAGGCTGCAAATAAATGATTGATACATTAGCTTTATTAGTAAAAAGCAAAATACACTGAAAGGTCACCAGGATGCCGTTTCTCTCTGCGTTGTACTGTTATGTTTATAATGAATATGTATTACCAGAAGTATGACCTGTCTCTCCCCTGCAGGTAACCCCACCCCCACCAGTGTCACCTACCAGTCTCCCATCACCAAAAACCCGGATGTTCGCAGCGCCATTGAAGGGGTGAAGTACATCGCTGAGACCATGACATCAGACGAGGAATCGAACAATGTAAGACAATGGAAACAAGTGGTTACACAATTCATAAAGCAATCCCAAGACTCTCTTATTAACACGTTCTGTCTTGTTCGGATTAAACAAACAAGACATAACGTGTCAATAAGAGAGCCTTTGGGCGGAGCCAGGCTAGCTGTTTACCTCCGTTTTCAGTCTTTGTGCTAAGCTAAGCTAACCGGCTGCTGTCTCCAGCCTCACATTCACTGTACAGACACAGAGACTCGTATCAATCGTCTCGTCTCTCTGCCAAAAAGCTAATTTTCCCAAATGTCAAAATATTCCTTTACATTTCCATTAAATTTAATTCAAATGTAATTAATTATAAGATTTTTTTCATGTACCTTGGTAACCAGACCAACAAATGGGGACCAGAAACACAACAAGTCTCATATGTCTCAGAGGAGTGGAAGTTCGTGGCCATGGTTCTGGACCACATCCTGCTCTGTGTGTTCATGGCCGTGTGCATCATCGGGACGCTCGCCGTCTTCGCCGGGAGACTCATGGAGCTCACCACGCTGTAGAGGACCCCGACCCACGAGGGGGTTAGGTGTGTTGTCAGGACAGACGTCAGTGTTCTCACACACACACACACACACACAGTTTGAGTTGATCTTTAAATCCCCTTCCAATGTACACGGTGCGTTCACTGACATTGAGGAGAACGCAGCTAAATGCAAATCCATGCATCTCCAGATCTACATGCGTCATACTTGAAGCTACTCTTGTCTGTTATTTTTTGTACAGTGTTTTATTGCTGCCATTCCCTCTGGAGTACATGTTACTACTGTTCTGTAAAAGCCATAATAATTCATTTGTTTTGTCTTTTTTTTGGGGCAGCTTGAACCTTTTCCTACCTAGCCCCATTTTTAGGCCTCTGCTCGAAAATAGTTTACCCATACTCAAAGGGACTTATCTCTCCAACTACAAGGTCTATTTGAATCATTTACATTTTATAATGACACTAAAATGTGTGAGATGTGTTAATATTAGGGGTGTAACGGTTCACAAAATCCACGGTTCGGTACGATACAGTGGAGCCACGGTTCGGTACGTTTTCAATACAGTAGAAAACTATAAATGCCAGAGAAACGTACTTGATTTTAAAATATATTTATTCATTAAAACTAACATCATAAAGCTATTCTTTGACTTTGAACAATGATGGAACTATACCTGCTTAGCAACACATGAGCATAAAAAACTAAAACTGCTCCTTAAAAAATGTAACGTTAATGTAGTATTGTTACATCTTCTCCATCATAATTTTAGTATGAACAATGATGGAAGTATACCTGAGTGAACATGGCTCTTCATCTCATTCAGTGGTGAGGTAATGTGTGTTACAGTCAGGTAGCGTTGTGTCTGAAGAACATGGCTCTTCATCTCATTCAGTGGTGAGGTAATGTGTGTTACAGTCAGGTAGCGTTGTGTCTGAAGAACATGACTCTTCATCTCATTCAGTGGTGAGGTAATGTGTGTTACAGTCAGGTAGCGTTGTGTCTGAAGAACATGACTCTTCATCTCATTCAGTGGTGAGGTAATGTGTGTTACAGTCAGGTAGCGTTGTGTCTGAAGAACATGACTCTTCATCTCATTCAGTGATGAGGTAATGTGTGTTACAGTCAGGTAGTGTTGTGTCTGAAGAACATGGCTCTTCATCTCATTCAGTGATGAGGTAATGTGTGTTACAGTCAGGTAGTGTTGTGTCTGAAGAACATGGCTCTTCATCTCATTCAGTGGTGAGGTAATGTGTGTTACAGTCAGGTAGCGTTGTGTCTGAAGAACATGACTCTTCATCTCATTCAGTAGTGAGGTAATGTGTGTTACAGTCAGGTAGCGTTGTGTCTGAAGAACATGACTCTTCATCTCATTCAGTGATGAGGTAATGTGTGTTACAGTCAGGTAGCGTTGTGTCTGAAGAACATGACTCTTCATCTCATTCAGTGGTGAGGTAATGTGTGTTACAGTCAGGTAGCGTTGTGTAGCCCTCGGCGTCCAGGCATCCGATGTCAGAGCAGCAGCGGGTGCCTCGGACATGTGATTCTCTACTTGTGTTTTTGTTTTCTTGTACAAAGCGGGAATTACGGTTTGGCTGAAATGGGCTCGTGAAGGAGTAGTGTAACGGGCTCAATAACATTCAGCAGGTTCATAAAGCGTTTTACACTACAGAGTCGGGTCTCATGTCCGCGGCTGTAAGTGTACCAAATCGCTTTAGCCCTCATCGGCAGGGAACAGCTGCTTAAATCTTCGGGGAGAGTTTGAAGCGCGTGTGCTGCTCCAGGTTTTCGTTTAGTTCCACCCACTGCCACACTGGGGTGATGTCGGCGTAAATGTGTTAACATGTTTGAGATATTCCCACTGATGTAGCCGACACTCGTGTAGCAAATGCGACATAGCGTTGTTTTTTTATCCACCACTCTCTCACCATCGCCCTCATAGTTCACAGAGAAACCAAAGTGGCTCCAAACACCAGACCTGTAGGCCGTTGGAGGATCTTTTATTCCTGGTCTATTACTAGCTATGTTGCACCGAGCTAACGTTAGCTTCGTGTAGCGTGTCTCACAGCGCAAAGTGCCGACTGGAGTAGGAAGTGTTTCTTTGGTGGTGGGCGTGTCAGAGAGCACGCTGTCCGTTACGTCATGTGTGTTGCCAGTTTGAGAACAGTGGCTCCACCGAAAACATAATATTTCCCACAATTTAAGCTTCTGCATTTCCAAATGCACTAGTATGAACATATTGTTCGGTTCGTCATGCGTACCGAACCGTGAGCCTCGTACCGAACGGTTCAATACGAATACGCGTATCGTTACACCCCTAGTTAATATGTGTACATATCAGTGTTTATGTTACTGGTTATTGCTGAATGAACATAACACACAGCTCACATTGAACATTTTCAGGTTCGCCTTTTTTATTTTTTTTTTGCAGATACACCCAAATCACCCCTCACAAGTCATAGCACAACATGGCAGGAGTCTCTCTAAAAAAATGGCTTTGATAAAGTGAAGCAGGCCAGCGGTATCAATGTTTTTCTACAGGTCAGCCAAGGTCAGCCGGCGTCAATTCTGATTTTGGAAGCAGCACTTTCAGCTGTTTTATTGTAATTTTATATACTATATAACTATATATTTCACTTCTTTTATCACTAATAGTGTTCAATCTATCTAATAAAGCAGTTTGGCATCATTTTTTGAGCCTGGGCCTCATAAACCTGTAAAACGGGTTTTCCTCGTCTGATTTTCATTTTTACAGACTTCACTTGAACCTTACAGAGCCTTCTGATTGGCGGATTTTCGCATGTGACACAGTGTTAGATGCGGAAATGACCAAGGATTGTAATTATATGTTCTTTGAGTTGATTGAAAGAATTTTAAGAAAACCATGACGCGCCCCTCCCAAAACCATGACGCCCCCCCCAAGGGTCAAAACCATTGGCTGAAATGGAAAAGACAGCCTATCCTTCATACAAGCGCGTAGACACTAGTTTTTTTCACAGAACGAGACACAGAGAGCAGGAGGACATGCTGAAAGGATTACTTTTGGACTCATGGCGAATTTCTTCGGAGAAATCTGCAAAAAGGTACGGTGCGTTTCAAATGTTGTACTGTTTTGCTGTGTGTTGCTGTGTGGCTGACGGATTGGTAACTTTTGAATGGTTTGAAGGAGAGGAATTTTGAAGCTTTCGCCGGACTCGGGGTGGAATCACCATGCGGTCTGATATCTGCTTTGTCTGTGAAGGTGCCGTAGTTTTTGGTTGGGATCGGTAACGGAGAACATAGCTCGCCGTGTCCTGGCGAAAAATAGGTGAAATGATGCTGAAATAATGATAGTACTTGTAGTATGTTGTAGTACTTTGTGTATATATATGTTTTTGAGTGAGTAAAATGGCATACATTGGCCATTTTATCAGAATTTGTTTGTTACGTAGGTTTTTGATCTCTCATAAAATATCATTTCATGCGTTCTCAGAAGTGATTTGAACTACATGTGCGCACTCTGTGTGCACTCTGTTTCCCCACGGTAGCTACCCTTAAGGGACCCTCTCGTCAACTGGAGTCAGAGGATTTTCTTAAATGTTAAAACAGACCTTTTAACACGAGAACGTTTTTCCATGAGGATCAACTGAGGATGTCATTAGCAAATACTGTCTATTAACAGTTGATGAACCCCGACTCATGTTAGATTTGATGTAGAAGACGTGTTTTAATTGTATTTAAACTTCATTGCCAGTTGTACAGCCTGAGTCTGGTTGAGGACACAGTCTGGGTCTTCGAGTGCAGACGAGATTTATTCCTGCCTGGAAGTTTTATTGTTTTGTTTCGTCTGACACTCTCTTGACTTCTAAACGTGTCATCTATATTCATTGTGTAAATATTCATGGTGTAGTGGCAAGGGTTTGCTTTGTCGCGTGTAAATTCCTCTTGAATCTGCTGTACAGTTCGTTATGAGCTCACTAGTTTTTATTATTGTTTTTGGATAACTGGTTTTCAACCACACTGAAGGCTTGTGGTTGAAAGCCAGTTTAAACTGCTCTGCTGTGAACGGTGGAGTTTCTGGCGGTATTGAGGTTCATGAAGTTAGACGTTCGTTAGGTACACTAACTGGGTTTCCTTTCCATGCGGTTAATGCTGATAATAAGTGTGTGTTGTGCAGCTTTAACTGTGCCACAGCAAATAAAATGAACTGACATAACAGAAGAAGCCACATCACAGCTGCAGTGTTGCTGCCTGAAGGGAACTTGATTTATTTTGCAGCTGTGACAAAAAATAATGTAGTTTGGTTTATTTATACAATAAAGTTCTGCTGTCATATTGACGTGATCAGTTATTTATATAATCACAGTTGTGAAGACGTGAAAGAGTGACAAATAAAATACATTATTCATTTTCTACCATTCTATCTTTCTTTATTGTTGTTTTATATATAAGTGGCTTATTACTTCATAGAGAGAATATCTCGTCATGACTTCACGGACATGCAGAGCGTTCAAGAACCACAACTATTGGCTTCCCCTGTTGTTGAAAAACTTCATTAGGCGTGCCATGCGCCCACGTAATGACAACCAGCGTTGGCAGAAAGGTAACCGATAAACCTAGCAGAGCAAAACAAACAGGTATGAAGAGAGTATGAGACAAAGCAGAATCTGAGAAGCTTTTACATATAAGTCACAGCTCCATATTTAGAACGTTTACCATGTTTTCATCAACACTTGTACCATCGAAGATCAAACTGTGGTCACGGTGTGGAGTCGTTAGATTCATCACGTGGTTTCTCTTCAACGTTCAACAAACCTTTTTAGCTGCGATGCACCGATTCAAACGAGGAGCTCAAACCTTTAAAGACAACTTCTGCCAAATACTTCTGGGTTGTTGTGAGTTTTTGAGGAGTTCAACAACTAACTAGAAACACACACACACACACACACACACACAATTAGTGTGGAAATCCTGAATTAAACACGTAAAAATGCATATTAAGAAGAATAAAATGCGTTGTTGGTGTACCCCTTTCAGCATACTTAGCCTGTGTGTGTTTCTAGTTCCAGACCTGAACAACGCAGGTGACACCACGTATTTACATTTGCATAGACACTCGTTCTTTATTCTGCTTCTATTTAATAACAAAAGAAGAACTTGTTGTCAAAAACACGGCGTGTTGGTGCCGGCCAATGCACCTCCTTAATTCTTATGTTGCTACAGCAGCTAGACATGGTGCAGCGCACACACTGTTAATAACAGCAGGCACACACTAACATGGCACCACTAGCCTACTGCGCGTGCACACGTTTAAAACAGAATGAAAGCAACAAGAAGAAAACATCAAGAAGAATGATCAAAATCCTCCCGAGCCCCAAACCAGGCCGACGCTTCTAAATAGTGATTCCTCGTCTAAATGTTTAAAACCAAACGGTGCAGCAATACTTCAAGAGATTAAAACACGATGCGGACAAATGAATAGAAAGAAACTCAGTGCAAACATCAGGACACACGGGTAAAACAGTGCATTTGGCAAATAACTCATAATAATCCCACGGAGGACTAAGATTGTCAATAACCAGAAAGAGAGAAATTGTCAGTTTTAGCTCCAGTCGGTTTGTTCAGAGACTCCTTCACTCACAGCTTCGTTCATCAACACTGACGATCAAGATACTGAACTAGCTTGGGTTGACACGCCTACTTTAAAGAAAGACTACATTCAACTGAGAGGTTCACTTCTCCTGTAAATGAAATGTTGGTGAAGAGAAATGATAAGACATAAGAGCGCAGATAAAGCAGCAGCGTGGGTTTTAACCACACATTTAAAATACAATAAAACATGCTCCCTCTGCTAAAAACACACATTTTCGGAGTTATCAGAGTTCAGTTTTTGAGTGCTGCACACCGTCTAAAGTGGGACGTTTTAACATAAGTGAAAATAAGTTGCAGCTGATAAAAAAAAAGAAGCTAGACTGCATCTAACTTTCTAACCAGAAAAGAGGAAACAAAGGCATCAGACTTGCAGCAGCTGCAGATCTGAGAGCAGCTGACGAGCTCGTATGGGGATAACAAGAAGAGATGAAGACAAACTAAAGCAGTACCTTGAAACCTTGAGGTCCTGATTCACAACAGGAGTGTCTTAAGATGCTTTTTGTTTTCATGGGATTCAATAAATAACATGCATGTTCCATACTTGAATTTGCGTCGTATTAATAACCTGTGATATTCAGCTAAATATACAAACACCACACTGAGGGGTCAGCAGAATTAAGAACACGTTTGTGCTGCAACCATGTGTGAACCAGCAGTTCTACCTAAAATCATAACTCGTCATTAACAAAATCATACAGCAGCCGGCAAACTACGTCAAACCTAAAGGAACCACAGAGCAGTACAAGCAGCCAGCTGCTCTATCCAGAAACAGCTTCAGGATTCAAACTACAATCATCCATCGGACACCTTCCCGTGAACCGATGCAACGGTCAGGACATCATCAGTTGGCTTCATTTTAGGCAATATCGTTGGACAATTCCAGTGTAATTAATGATTCATTAAGAATGCACACCATTCTGTGAGCACATCCTCAGGATCTCCTCCGTGTTCTGTTGACGGTGAAGAAACAAACCGTCGACTTGCAAGGAAGAACACTAGAATGAAAGTGTTGATGCTCGTCCACCTATATTGCATTAAAATGCCGCCCGTCTATCATGGCCAGTACCAACACCCGACGTTTGGACCGGATGATCCGACGTCCCCGGTCCTCTTCTGCACTCTCTGCAACTACGATGGCTGAGACTCGGTCTCTGTGACTCTGCTCCGATTCCACCTCTTCCTCCTCCTGAACCACTTCCTCCTCCTCTTCTTCTTCTTCCTCCTTCTCCTGCTGCTGCTCCTCCGACTGGCTCTCACTCTCTACTTCTTTAGTGGGTCCTACGTCTTCCCCCAACTCTCTCTCATCTGAGGAGAAGATATGCAAGTCAGACTCGTATATAACCAGCAAATGAACAGACAGAATAGTGACGAGTCAGAGAAAGAGTCTCAGGTAATGTGAATAGTTTGCAATGCAGCACATGATTGGTTGTTGGGGGTTAGAATCAGAGACAAATTACAGCATTCCCTTTGTTAGGGTTGGGAGGAGTGGAGAGCGTAAGAGGCGTCAGGAACGTCTCTTAAAACCTCCCTCCTCTTATCCAACATGCTTTCACCAAGATCATTCAAACAGAAAAATGTCCGTTCAACTCAAACAAAAGCCCTTTTTCATCATCAACACCAGAATCATTGGTTCTTAATTAATAACCCTTTAACCCCTAGTCCTAATTTGTAGGCCTCTGCTCGAAAATAGCATACCCATACTAAAGAGAGTACAGATCTCTAACTGTAAGGTCTTTTTGGATAATTTTGATGGTATAAATAACACTAACACTTGTGAGATTTTGCTCAGATGTGTAAATATCAGTGTATATGTTACTGGTTTATAGTAAATGAAGATGGCACACAGCTCAATTTAAAATGTTCAGGTTCGCCTGAAAAAAAAAGCACTTTTATTGATATTATTTATTTGAAAGAATGCAGGTCCAAGCCTAAAACATCTCTCAAATCATAGCACAATATGTGATCAGTCTTTCTGCAAAAGTTTGACTTTGATAAAGTAAAGCCCAACAAAATGAGAGAGGTTTTAGTACAGAGAGTTCAGGCGAGATTTCCAAAATGTGCATTTTGGCACATCTTGGCACCATGTGTGCCATTTGACTTTTCTCATGTACCAAACTACATATTTCACTTGTTTATCACTAATGGTGTTCAATACATCCAAATACAACCGTTATGAACAAAATGAACGGTGAAAAAACTCGCGATGATACAACAACAAGCTGTGGTGTGCAGGTGCTGTGCGTAAAGTAGTCGCGTGCGTAATGGTGGTTTTCGTCTGCTGTCTTTTATATATTCTATTTGCTCATATATCAGCGATAGTATGACGGAGAGAGATGTTACGGATATGTCCGTCATCTGTGTGTAGTTGCCGTGCTTTCTGCCATCTCAGTTTCTTTGTTAGCATCGAGCTTCGATTGCTTGGTCCGGATATGTGCAGGGTGTGCACACATCCTGGCGAAATATGAATGTGGTACTGTAGTAATTATAATAGGCTTTGAGTGAGTTGTGTTTGGAGTATGTACAAATTGATTAAATCTTATTTTAACTCAGGTTCTGAAGTTTTACGTGGTATGCAACATCATTATATTTCGGTTTCATAATTAGTATATGTTCGATGGTCTAAGTAAAGTACTGGAAACGCCCCATATATGGGGCACTAGGGGTTCCGTGGAATGAATCCTAAAGTGTGCAAATAGTGGTGCATTGAGATTGGGAATCCTTTTCCATCCACAGTGAAACATGCTAAGCTTGATTAGAGGCAGCAGACTGGGATCAGCATTGGGCTGCGTTCTACCAGGTTAAGGACTCTACAGCGGAGGAAACGGATCCATTAATACGGGTAATCAGTGGAGATTAAGATCAGACGGTGCAGAGAGAGGAGGGGAACCTGGACTCTGCAGAGGTCGGTTCTGAGGGGTCTTTGGACTCTGCTGGATCCGGAAACTGTGGACCAAATTCCACGGAGCCGAACCCTTGGCTAGAGGTCTATAGTATATTCTACACACACACACACGCACACACACACACACACACACACACACACACACACACACACACACACACACACACACACACACACACACACACACCCCACGTTTGTTCATTTGACCTTAGGTATTAGACATATGATTGTATGATAGTGTTTGTTAGTTTTGATCATTTATTATTCGGATGTAATAAACTCTGTTATATTTTAAAGAGCAGTCTTTGTGATTACTGGTGCATATGTGTGTAATAATAGCTGGATGTAGTGGCCTGTGCTCGAACTTAAACCTTCACTTTTACTCCAAATGTAATAGTACTCAGACTATTGACATTGTGAGTGAACGCTAATTATGAGACTTAGTTTTATCGTTTATTATCGTGATTATTGGTCCCTGTCCGCAGGGTGGTGCCCCGTTATTATTAATAATCATTAATAATTGTTACTGACATTAATAATTCTATTGATGTCAATAATTTAGTTTCTTAGATTGCTGATAACTCAAACACGCTCCTTTACGTTCCCAACAGAACACAACATCAGAAAGTGTAAATGTGTGGATGACATCTTTGACTGACAAATACAAAGCCAGACCTGAAACACCAGAGTTTGAGGAGATGTGTTTGGCTGATTTTGCAGCTACTTGCAGAATTGTCTATGGACAGCAGACAAAAGGTAAAGATGTGTTGCCTCTCCTCAATGAGATGGGATTTGTGCAAAAGAGGAAAAACGATAAACCTGCTATCATCAGATTTTACCGCTGCTCACAGGAAAAATATCCTGAGAAGTTCTATGGCACATTAGTGAAACTGTACCTTCCTCACCGATCAGACCAGGAACTGAAAAGACCGTATTTCCCCACGTACGAGTCCTTCTACAACAGTTGTCTTGTTCAACTACGAGGTTCTGACCATCCTGAGTATGTCAAACACATTGTGAAACGAAACAGAGACAAATATGAGAAAAACACTGAGGAGATTGAGAATGCAGTCGAAGAATTTGAACAGAACAGAGGCGTGATTGATGAATGGTGTAATCTGGCGCCAGAATCTGAAGTGGTCAGGTTGGAATGTATAGAAGAACTGGAGGCACGAGAGCCAGATCATGAAAATGTACAAGAGAATGTCCCAGAATACAGTAATCAGGATAATGCTGTAACAGAAGTCAGAGCCGTCAGAGAGCCCCCTGTCTTAGACCCCACACTGTTACGACAGATGTATCAGAACCTGAACCAGAAACAAGCATGTGTATTCTATGCAGTTAGAGACTGGTGCATAAAGCGTGTCTGTGGCCTAAATTCTGAGCAGTTTTTCTATTACATCAATGGTGGTGCTGGAACAGGAAAGTCACATCTCATTAAATGCATCTACTCAGAGGCATCTAAGATACTGTGCAAACTTCCGAGACATTCTGAGGAGGCTGACATATCAAACCCCACTGTCCTGTTGACTGCTTTCACTGGAACTGCAGCATTTAATATATCAGGTACAACACTGCACTCTCTGCTCAAGCTACCACGAAGTCTGAAACCTCCATTTCAAGGACTTGGCAACAAACTGGATGAAGTCCGATCAGAACTTTTAAATGCTGAAATCCTCATCATTGATGAAGTGTCCATGGTGTCAAAGCCCCTGTTTGCTTATGTGGATGCGAGACTGAAACAGATCAAAGGCAGTCACAGACCCTTTGGAGGAATGTCAGTAATAGCTGTAGGAGACTTTTATCAGCTTCCACCAGTGCGACAGTCCAAGACCCTCTGTATGTATGAGCCATGTGAGATTGACCTATGGCAGGAAAACTTTCAGATGATCACTCTAACTGAGATTATGCGTCAGAAGGATGATGTTAACTTTGCAGAGATGTTGAACCGGATCCGTGTGAAAGGAAAGTCAGATAAATTGTCTGAAGCAGACAGAGCTTTGTTGTCACAGAGCATCACTGAACCAGCACTTTGTCCAACTGATGTCCTGCACATCTTTGCAACTAATAAACAGGTTGATTCACACAACTCAGCAACATTAGCTCTGCTCCATTCTCATATCACCAAGATCGATGCAGATGAATACAAAAAGGACCCACGAACTGGAAGAATGGCCCGACAAACCAAACCATACAAAGGAAACAGAAATGAGTTACCAGATACACTGAATGTAGCTGAAGGTGCTCGAGTCATGCTCACCAGAAACATAGACGTGTCTCAAGGATTGGTGAATGGATTGTTTGCTACACTAGTCAGGGTAATAACCTCAGAACAAAGTGGTGTTGCACATGTCACTATGCTTGGGCTCAAGATGGATGATGAAACCGCTGGAATGAATTACCGTAATAGAGCACCAGGCAGACCTGATGATCTAGTGTACGTAGAGAGAGCAGAGGACAATCTGAAACAGAAAGGAGTGGTACGCAGACAGTTTCCTGTTAGACTTGCCTTTGCTTGTACAATACACAAGGTTCAAGGTATGACAAGGACATCAGCTGTAGTCTCACTAAAACACATTTTTGAACCTGGCATGGCTTATGTAGCTGTCAGTAGAGTGACGTCTCTCAGTGGACTGCACATGCTGGATCTGGATGAGAGTAAGATATATGCCAACCCAGAAATCACTGGAGCCCTACAGACCATGAGACAAGTCAGATTGGACGACATGATGCCTCTTCTTCAACTCCAACAGACATCGAGCAGACATGACACTCTGACCATTGTTCACCATAACACAGAAGGTTTGCCATCTCATGTCAATGACATCAGGAGCCATCATGAACTGTGTCTTGCAGATGTTTTGTGTCTCACAGAAACTCACCTTCAAGGCTCCTTTGTTGCAGACAGTCTCCATATAGAGGGCTACAATATGTTCAAACGCAACAGACACCTGTCCTACACAAATGTTCCAGAAATGGCCAACAGACGTGGTGGTGGAGTTGCTGTTTATGTGAAAAGCCACATTCAAGTGCGTGAAAAACAGTACATACATAATGTAACTGATCTTGAGTTTGTGGCTCTGAAGGTTGAAGCCCCAGTGAGTGCACTGATTGCAGCTGTATACAGACCACCAGACTACAGTGTGAGATCATTCCTGTCAAACCTGGGAAGCCTTCTGGACTCATTGGAGATCATGGACTGTCACCCCATTATTGTCTGTGGGGATTTCAACGAGAATCTCTTATCCAACACAAGTAAGCCAATACTTGAGCTCTTTCAGTCCAGGGGATATGCACAAGTCATCACTACTGCAACCACAGAGAAGAACACACTGCTGGACCTCATTTTCATCTCTCAGCCACAACATTGTCTCCACTCTGGTGTGATGAAAACCTATTACAGTTATCACAACCCTGTCTACTGTGTCATGTCCTCTAACAGTCCATGAAGGTATCAGCTGAGTTTTAAAGATCAAGACAAATGCAAAGTACCTGTAACTAAACTTAAACTAATATTTTCAGTGCAGAGATTAAGAAAATAGTTTATTATAATGTAGTGTATAAATAACACAGCATAACAGTGTGTTGATAAAACATAACTCAATGAAGTATAGACTAATCGAGATGAACAAAAGTTAGTGATATATGTATTAATGACACATTCTGATTAAAAAATTATTCAAAGATACAATGATAAATTCAAAAAGAGTATATTGTGATGACTATGTTTACTGAGAATGATGTATAGAATATAACAGACTTGCAGAGATTTAATTTATCAAGAGTAATGTTCACGTAAAGGAAACCTAATTATGCGGTCACAAGACATGTTGGACTTTATTTAGTAAGTTGAATGGAATTTTGTTTGGTAATCATCTTTTCACAGTATTGGACAATATTATGGGTAATATTCTTTCCAGGTAACCATATTGTTTTAAGCTATATTGCCAACACATTTTGGCCTGTGCATTTATCAGGGTGGGTTAGGGTTAGGGTTGATAAATGCACAGGCCAAAACTCTTTCAGCAGCTGTATACAACATTGTACACAGCTGCTAACATTTAGCGTAGCAAACATACATCAGAAAGTATGTGTTCTAGATGTAACACATACTTTCTGGTGTACCTACCAGCTGAAACCCCACATTTCGATCCCAATCAATTTCACACTCTAGCAGGGCGGGTGGACTTGCTAGAGACTGTTACTCATTTAGGTTTTCTTTCCCCTGGACCGGAGACACAGTTCTCCTGTGTCCTCTGTAATGCTAAGTTTCCTTTCTGATGGACCGGAGACACAGTTCTCCTGTGTCCTCTGTAATGCTAAGTTTCCTTTCTGATGGACAGAAGACACAGTTCTCCTGTGTCCTCTGTAATGCTAAGTTTCCTTTCTGATGGACCGGAGACACAGTTCTCCTGTGTCCTCTGTAATGCTAAGTTTCCTTTCTGATGGACAGAAGACACAGTTCTCCTGTGTCCTCTGTAATGCTAAGTTTCCTTTCTGATGGACAGAAGACACAGTTCTCCCGTGTCCTCTGTAATGCTAAGTTTCCTTTCTGATGGACAGAAGACACAGTTCTCCTGTGTCCTCTGTAATGCTAAGTTTCCTTTCTGATGGACAGAAGACACAGTTCTCCTGTGTCCTCTGTAATGCTAAGTTTCCTTTCTGATGGACAGAAGACACAGTTCTCCTGTGTCCTCTGTAATGCTAAGTTTCCTTTCTGATGGACCGGAGACACAGTTCTCCTGTGTCCTCTGTAATGCTAAGATTCCTTTCTGATGGACCGGAGACACAGTTCTCCTGTGTCCTCTGTAATGCTAAGTTTCCTTTCTGATGGACAGAAGACACAGTTCTCCCGTGTCCTCTGTAATGCTAAGTTTCCTTTCTGATGGACCGGAGACACAGTTCTCCTGTGTCCTCTGTAATGCTAAGATTCCTTTCTGATGGACCGGAGACACAGTTCTCCTGTGTCCTCTGTAATGCTAAGTTTCCTTTCTGATGGACCGGAGACACAGTTCTCCTGTGTCCTCTGTAATGCTAAGTTTCCTTTCTGATGGACAGAAGACACAGTTCTCCTGTGTCCTCTGTAATGCTAAGTTTCCTTTCTGATGGACAGAAGACACAGTTCTCCTGTGTCCTCTGTAATGCTAAGTTTCCTTTCTGATGGACAGAAGACACAGTTCTCCTGTGTCCTCTGTAATGCTAAGTTTCCTTTCTGATGGACCGGAGACACAGTTCTCCTGTGTCCTCTGTAATGCTAAGATTCCTTTCTGATGGACCGGAGACACAGTTCTCCTGTGTCCTCTGTAATGCTAAGATTCCTTTCTGATGGACCGGAGACACAGTTCTCCTGTGTCCTCTGTAATGCTAAG
Source organism: Leptoclinus maculatus (assembly GCA_032191485.1). Lineage (NCBI taxonomy): Eukaryota > Metazoa > Chordata > Actinopteri > Perciformes > Stichaeidae > Leptoclinus > Leptoclinus maculatus. The sequence goes on along the minus strand of JAVDOI010000052.1, from coordinate 1,057,665 downwards.
TTTCCTTTCTGATGGACCGGAGACACAGTTCTCCTGTGTCCTCTGTAAGGACACCTGCCAGCCTTGGCCTCACCTCCTTCAGCACTGTCAGGATCAGCTCACAGCAACCAAGATATGCTGCAAAAGACCAGAGACTGCAGCACTAACTGAACTGTCAATCAACGGAGGACTTATCACTGTTGGATCACATAGATACACATTTTACTTCCTGCTTGTCCCAGTCAGTCTTCCAAGCAGAGAATGAGAAAACACCTGCCTGCCTTTGCCTCACCTTCTGTCTGGCTCTGAGATACTGGATCAGCTCATAACAACCAAGACATCATGCCACCACAGACCAGATGCTGCAGCACCATCTCAACTGTTCATCAACAGTGGACCCACCACTGCTGGACCACAGAGACACGTGTTCTCCCTGCCAGTGTCGAGGTTTCTTCACAACAGAGCATAAGGTATAGTTTTCATATGTTACAATGTTTTGCTTTAATTGTGTGTTGATTCATTTATTCCCTTTGTATTAATGCAACAGTTTAAATGACACTGATGTTACAGCTAGTATAACATTGTAATTTATATAAACTTCTTCCTTCAGGTCTTCCTCCTCTGTGATCCCTCCACTTCACAGTGAAGACACTCAGGACTGCACAGAGAGCTAAACATATAGAAGAAGCTGAACATCATGCAGCCTTCCTAAACTTCTCTGTGTGAAATGGCACTGGACATACATGTTGTCCTGCCCTGCAGCAGAATTCAAGGTATTTGATTATTGTGAATTATGTAACATGTCTTCAGTTTATTACAATAACTTTGTTTTCTCTTTTCAGGACCAGCTCCGTCCTCCTTCCTCAACATCACCATCTGTGCATCCATTGCTGTGCACAGTTCAGTTCAGTAGAGACTAACTACAGTTGATCTTTAAGCAAGTGATCAGGTGTACGGCTGCAGGGAACCAAACTGCTGCAGATCCATCATCAGTCAGTCATCACTGTCACAGTGACACTTCCTCTTTTGTCCAGCATCAAGCTCCTCCCTAAACAAGCTGTACAGGTAACAGTTTGTGTTACTTCCATAGTACAATATCTCTCTTTGACCACAACAAAGAGAGTGCTTCTACAGCCACTGGACAGGTCAAAGGTCATAATGTTTCAGCTCTTTCTATTATCACACTGACACTGAGCTCTGTTCACAGTTTGGTTTGTGTTAAGAACAGACAGATTCAACAAACAGCAACATACACTACTGACACATGGACAGAATGACTGTCTCTCAAAACAACAGGACACCTGTTTATTTTGTTTGTTTCATCTCTACCTTATTTGGTCCAACAATGTATGTTTATTTAATGTTTCATCACTATTTATATCTTTTACATTATTTTATTGTATTTATTTATTCATGTCATCCTTCCCTTTTCCTATTAATCAGTTTTCTAACAGATATATGAAAGATTAAGGATGAAAATGTGTCAGTTAGTTCAATTGCTACATGCATATGAACTAATTAACCTGGAGGAAAGGACACATCTTTATCCTAATGTCATGAGTCATTAGTATGGGCTTTCAGCTGGTAGGTATAATCAAGGTTTTTCACATGTGTATACCTAGCCTGAGGGTAATCTAAACCCTATTGAAAATACATATATGTAAGCCCAGTGTTAAAATGTCAGACTGTGGAATCCAAGCTGAAGGTATTGTCTTCAGAATGTCTAAAACACATGCCGTGGTTCAAAGAGTCTTGTCAAAAGATTTAATTGGAAAACAAATCTTCCCAAGCTCGTCTTCTAACCTTGAGTCAAACTAGTGACTCTAACCAAATGTTCCTTACAAGTAAGGAAAACCCAGCATAAACTGAGCTTAATGTTGAGATCATTTAAATGTCAATGTTGACAAGACTGGCAGTCCAGGGCTACTGGAAGTCTTGAACTACTGGGAGTATTAAGCTAGGTCTAAGCACGATGTGAAAAGCCTTTCATTGTAGGAAATGAACGAAATTGTGATATATTTGTTTATCAATATCAAACAAAGGGCCCAATGTACAGAAAGCTCTGTGTTGACAAATGTGTCCCTCTTGCTATGATGGTTTTTTTAGGCATGAAATATGTAAAATTGTGTCATTTACCAACGAGAACGATGTATCCCTTTACTATTTATCCATGAATCTTTACTAAAGGTCATGATCAACACAACAGTTATTGTGTAATGTGCTTATCATAAAACAAAAAAAGATATAAGATGGGTCAAAGAAGGTTGTGTGGACAGATTTCAGTGACCCAAAAATGCATATTTTGAACAAACAGCACACACCTCAAACTACTGATAGTGACAATATAATCTTGTGCCATGCCTGCCTTATGAATCTATTTGAAAACAATTACTGTTAAGGCGTTATGGATTGTATTTAATTTCCATGGGGATAGTAAATGTTGGGTTCACTTCTGTCTTAAAACTCATTTGTTTTAGTTTTTTTCAGTCAAATTAGATTGAGAGGGTTTTGAAAAATCTCTGCTCTTTCTACATGCATTTGTCAGTGCATTGACCACCAAAGTGTAGACAAAAGGCCCTTTAAGTTTCCTTCTGGTTGGCCAAAGTGCCTCTATGTTGTGAGATCTTTCGGGAAAACCGTAAGGCTTTTTGCAGAGTTTTTTTTTTTCAATTTAAAGTTTTAATTCACTTCAGTTCACTTCAATTATGATCAATTAATTTAAATTTGATTTATTTCAGATTATTGCAGTTCAATAAAGAAGTCATCCTTACTTGGACAATTAAATATGCAAAGACAAGATTTTTTGACATTGCCAGTAAGACAATCTTTCCATTTCACAATAGATATGCATACAGAACATAACACCAACTGTTTATTCACGTCTTTATATTTACAATTTATTTCTCTTTGAAATATAGTGATTTCTATTCATGTATGATCAATGTATTAGGCTTGTCTGTTTGTCTTGATATGATTTCTTGTAATTTATTGCTGCTGATACTAATTACTGTGTAAATGACTTCAAAATTATGAATTCACAAAATGGTAATCTAAATGTAAACAAATAAAAGATATTTGTAATGATGTCACTGTCTGCTTTATACTTGCAATAACATTGAGACAACTACTACTTTTGCGACTACACCTGCTTCTGCTGCTACTACTAATGAACTACTACTGTTACTACTGCAACTCCAGCAACTACTACTATGATCACTACTACTGCTATTACTACTACTCCTACAAATAGTTCTATTACTTCTACTATTTCTACTGCTATTACTACTATTACTACTACTCCTAAGGGGCCGTCCAGAGTTTTCTCATGTACGACTTTAAAGTTTCGTAAAAATGTCGATATTTTTCGGTGAACGGAACTTGCATTTTTTAACGCCTGGAAAAGTAGTACTCTTTGTACTACTGTGAAAATGTTGATAACTTTGGATGACCCCTAATAGTTATACTACTTCTACTACTATTATTAATACTACAACTGCTACTACTACTTTTACTACTATTACTTTGACGATAAAATCGTTTAGCTTCAAGCTTTTCCTGCATTGTAATTCAGCTCTTAGCTTCTTTCTTCTAAGGGTTTTCAGCAGTACAGTTTAATGCTTTCGGGCTTCAACATTTTTCAGACAGGTAGTCTCCCATTTCTGTATTTTCAGCAATTTTTTTGCAATTTATTTCAGCTTTCAGCATTCTAACGCATTTTCAGCAGGAAATGCATTTTCTAGTTATTATTATTATATTTCTTCCGTACGTTTTTTCAAAGGCTTCTTCTTCTTCTTCATATTGTAAGCTACAGAAACCATTCAACTATCAAAATGTTCAGCTCTTTCAGCTGATGTGTGCTATGTCTCTTCATATTTCTAATCTTTAAACTTTTTGAATTATTAAGCTTTTTGCAATTTTTATTTTGAATGGGTTTCTATGGAGAAAATGTTCAAATCCTCTTAGACTTTCAAATCCTTCAACTTCCTCATACTTTCAGCTACAGACACCATTTCAAATGTTGAGAAAATCCTTAACTATTGCTGAATGATTCAGCTTGTTGATATCTTTTAAACTTTTTGAACTGTAGCATTTTTACTTTTATGATTTTTCAGTCCTTTTCTGACTTTATAATGGGTGTGTATTGCGCTGCTTAGAGTGCGTGATGTCACCGCTAGAGTGAAGAGGAGCTTGAAATTCTTGTGAAAAAAAGATTTGTCTTTTGCCACTGACTCCACAATTTTCACTCTTCATGCATAATTTCTGGATGGAAAAGTATCTAATCTTGTCCTTGTCGTAAAAAACTGACTGTGGAATCCCACCGACTTACACATTTGGCACAGTATCCTTTAATTGAGAGGAAAACCAACTTTCTGCTCCATAGAGACCAATGTTAAATCTTGCTTCAAAAACATCTTCCACAGAACACGGTACCCCATTTCTAAATCGCCTGTTCAGCCACATTTTTTACACTAGAGACACAATTTTCACATGATCTGTTCTTCAACTCATCCTTCCTCTCAGTTATTAATATCGGAGCAATAGGAGCTACGGTTATGGGGGTTTTGAGGATTTGTTTGAGATTTGTTTCCCTGCTTTTTCTCCATGAACAGGCTGCAGGCACACAGGTGATTCTGATTGAGCTGTTGATGTTGATAAACACACAGACTCACAGACACACCCACACACATGACTTAGAGATATAGTGATGCAGCTCAGCCAATCAAATGTGGGTATTCTGACAAGTTTCCTGATTGGAGTGACATGTACACACACCATGACACAAGAGGGCGAGACGAGGAAAGACATCACAGAGCAGGACAATAGTTAGGTAAGCTGTAAAATGTTACAACATAGGACAATCTCCAAATGAGAAAGATTGACAGAGACATCAGAGTCTTGAACTAAGAATGGTTAGACTGGTAGAGTCAACTTTCTCTCACGGACAGGTGTTTGTGATTGAGCTAATTAGTGAACACAGACACACATGAGTTAGAGATATTCAGGGTCGTTAGACCTCCTGTCTCACTCACTCTCTCTATCTTTGTGTCTCTCTCTCCCCTCTCTCTCCCTTTGTGTGTCTCTCTCTCTCTCTGGCTCTCTCTATCATGCAGTCATTCAGGTCTTAGATATTTTTAGAGAACCCCCCTCCCATTTCAAAATAAAAGCTCCACAGAGTGAATTCTAACTGGAATGCTTGTGATGAAGCCTGTCATTTAATAACCTCTGTGTTTGTGTGTCAAACATTATGAATATGTCTCCTCTCCCCCTCTCTCACCCACCCAGTCCCACCCTTTCAAAATAAAAGCCCCATAGAGTAACTGTATCTTAACATGAAGCTCAGAATGAGGTTCGTACAGAATACAAGATTCAATCCAAGAGTATGAATCTAAAATGCAGAAAAGAGAGAAGCGCTATCTCAATCGAACCTGAACGACACTACCGGTAACATCGGAGTGTATATTTATTGCAACGTCTCCGGGCAGTAGAAGCCACACTGTCAAAATTTCTTTAGGGATTTTCTAGTTGATAATACTATATTAAATTAGGCTCACTAAAACCTAATTAGGCTCACTAAAGCCTAACAGCCTCTCCAGCTGTTCCATTGTACTTTTATAACTTAAATAACGATATATTTAACTTCCTTTATCCTTGTACATGCACAATCTATCACATACAGTAGTTAGAAATCATTTTTGAGAGCTAGAATCCTCTCCAAAGCCTCTTGGGGCCGCCGACTCACGGCAGAATGCGCTATAGTGTGTGTTTGAGTGCACATTTCTCAGCCTGTGGTTGGTCAATTCAATACTATGACACATCTATACACGTGTTAGGATCTAGCCAATGCAGTGGAGGCAACGGGGTTTTGATTGACAGGATCGTTTTCCGGAAAATCCCGATTTACGCAGGCAGAGCCTGCATAAAAGCCAGATTCTCAAAATTTTGAAACGTGGTCCTCCGGGCTTATTTGACCCCCCTTCGTTCAGAAAATACTTTTTTCAGACAGTAAAACCACATAAGAAGTCGAATTCACCGGTATAAATGGATTATGAGGACTATTTCGTCAAGATTGATCTCATGGTGAGTGCAAATTCAGAATTCTTCAGCGGGGTGAATGGCTTGTTTATGCTCACTGTTTTGCGGGTAACGTTTGAACCGTTTCACGGAGAGTAAATCCAAAGTGTTTGGTAGAATCCGGGTGGAATGCTAATGCTGTAAAGTAGCAAGAGGAGCTATCGGAGCTAATAGATCGCCGGTCGGAGGACTTTTTCGAGTGAATATCTTGTGAAATGAAAGCGAAAAAATGACGATATTCTGGTAGCTGTTCTGAAAGGTTCTGTTAGATCGTGTTTAATTGTGTTTTCCGTGTGTAAAATGTTATACATGGTTCTGTTCATCCTTGAATTACAGAGTTTTTGGTCCCTATGTATATGATCAATTTTAAGGTGGAAACTCTTCTCTTTTCTGCTCCCAGGTTGAAAATGAAACCCGATGTGGTTTGGAGACGTCTGGCCATTGCCGTGGCTTCTAATGACCACAGCTACACGCCTCAGCTGGTCTCCGTTGCGGTCGGGAAGAACCGGCGTTCCCTGCAGGAGATCAGAGATATCCGGATCCCCAGCAATGTCACGGGCTACGTAGCCCTCTTGGAGAATGCCAACATCACACACCCCTGTGAGTCACCACCTGTCGATCTGTCTGCTTAGTGGAGTGTTTATTTACCTCAGGCTTGTGTGTTCCTTCACTGATGACTTGGAGAGGAACTGTCTTTCTCATATGCACCCCTCCTGTGGAGACAGAGCTTCTGTCAGCTACAGAAGAGCAGCCGCCGCTGGGTTCATAGATAGTTGGGTGGTTAAATGCCTCACTTTGAATCCTCATGCAAGCCTCCATAAACTCTTGATTTCCACCTTCACCCTCAGGTCTCAAAGGACCATATGTGGAGACACATCTACCTTTTAGTAGAAGTTGTCTAGCCACACAGAAGCAAGGCTAAAACACACAAGCTCTGTTTTTGTTCGGGGATATATATTTATATATATATATATATATGAATGAATGAGGAAAACAGAAACTGAGGATCGATTGGTCCAGGCAGCTGTGAGCAGGAAAACAGCTAGCAGAGGTTCAGATAATGGTGACAAGTTCATCATTGTATTTTGATTATGTGGCTCTGTATGATTTGCAAAATCACAATGAGCCAAATAAAATGCTTTGCATTGGATTTAGTTTCTCATATTTGCGATTAGGTTCATTTGTGTCTCCCTCAGTCATCATCAGCTCTCAGAGGGAGAAGCAACCTGTTGTGGCATTCTTTTTGCGTGATGTATTCCATCAGTCTGCTAACTGCATCATCTCTTCTGGCACCAAACCCCAGACATCAAGATTAACATGAAGCGGTGCCTGAGCGACGGATGTGACACGCGGATTCGTGTCTTGAAGACACTGGGCTATCAGATTACCAAGAGCAAAGAGGTGTCTGTTTCGGATGCTTCAGCCATCTGGTACCTGTCTCTCCTCACCTCCTTGGTCACCGCATCCATGGACACCAACCCTGCTCTGGCTCAGACTGTCCTTCAGAGCACACAGTAAGACACACCCCCCTTCTGGTTTTGAATATGTAAGAGAAAGAAAGAAAGAATGTGTGTAAGTGTAGTGTTTTGTCCAGTGCTGGTGTTCTGAGGGCTTTTTTGTGTGTCTTGTGTTTCTCCTAGACGAGCCTTACGACACATGCCTCCGTTGTCCCGAACACCGTCGTCCACAGAGTTCCCCAAGTTCTTCTCTTTGAACATCCTGGAGGAGGTGGATGGATTCCTCCTCAGGATAGCAGAGTAATGACCTGCTGGGATCATATCAGCACACTCACCCATCACTGCCACGCTCAGCTCGTAACGCTGACGTCATCGCGTTGAAAACTGACTCAAATCAAAGTATTGATTTCCCAGGGCGATAAAACTCTATTTCTGTTCCATTTGATCTGTAAATCATTAACAGCAGCAGCAGCAACAACATGACTAAAATAAACCTCACTGGCTAATGATCAACCATAGTTCTGTAGGCTATGTTTATCCACACATACAGTCGACATTGTTCCCACAATGTTGGTCTAAACTGGAGTTTTTGTCAGCAAATTTTGGATCATTTGGAATTCATGACCCCGCATGAAAATATACTTATTGAGAGGAAATACGTCTGACACTCTGAAAAGAGCCACAAAAGATCATTTGATTGGACAAAAGTTTCACTTCCAAACTAACTAGTTTGTTCTTTGCTCCCGTGTAGCTGCTGTGTGAGTCCCGATGCAGAATGGACCCTCCTGGCCTTCGCTCTGGCCAGAGGCAGCGTGGCAAAAGTGCTCCAGGCGCTGTCCTGCATCGGCGGTCATTTAAAGACGGAGTACGAGGCCTCCTCCCTCATCGTGTCTTTGGCCTCCGTTAGGCTGCGGCTACTTAATCTCAATGGTAACACCCTGCTTTACTCTCATTCACACGAGGCCGTTTGAAACCTTAGACCAGGGAGAGAAAGTGCTGAGCCGACAAGGAGGAGATGCATTAGTGGACTACTCGGTGGAAAATCACTTATTCTGTTACAAAGCTGCACTTCAGTGTGGTGAAAGTTGCCTCCCAGTATAGGAATGAAATGATAACCTCTATGGACAATGATCAGCTGATGTCATAATGCGTTGTGTTACAGGGAAGCCCCTCCAGTTGCACCTCCAGGCCTGTGATGTGAAGAGTAAAGAGGAGAAGTCAGGACCAGAGAACATGCTCACAGAATCCTCCACTGGTGACGGTACAACTGATGCCGTCCTTATTCCATGAGAAAAGAACAGCAGCATTGAGTTAATGCAGCTTCAGTATGAACAAGCCTTCAAGCATAACCAAATGTTTTTACACTCCAAAGGTTTCCTCACAGAAGGTGGCAGAAAGAGAGCCGGTGTGATCCTGTCGACAGAGGACCAGAGTAACTTCCAGATCACTCCGATGAAGATCAAAGTGAGGCTCCGTTTGATTGAGAATTTCAAAGCGACGGCGACGGAGGATTTCCGGTGCTTAACGCTTTCTCTCCGGTTTGTGTGATCGGGTGTGAAAAGGAGCCATTGGTGTGAAATGAGGCCTTTTGTTGGCTTACAAGGAGGAATGACACGTGGTACTACAAGGACTTCAAAGAGTTTGTAGGAGACAAGTAAGGATCCCTTTACAGCCGGCTGAATCTTACTTTTCATGATATTTCAGAGGACAGCTGTGATGAGCAGAAACATGCTGCCAAATGAATTACATGCAGGACAATCTAAGAAGACGATACTGGTTCAGTATAGTTAGTCTGTGTGAGTTCTGGCACCCCTCAGCAGTGTGGGGGTCTGCCTTAGTGGTTCATGTGAATGGCTGACACACCATTCTGTCACCTGACCTGCAGTGTGAAGATTCCAACACAGTCAGAGGACGAGCCGATCGGCTGCTTTGAGCTTGAGGATGACTGGAACGATGTGGAGATCAAGCTGCAGCAGTGTCGCGTTGCAAAGGTACACACTGCATCCAGGACACACTTTGTCTTTCTTCCTCACATTTCAACCTCATCATTTCATTCTGTAACACTGTTTTGTGTTACTTCAACATCTTGTTATTTGGTAGTATTCAGGGCTTCCAAAATGCACTAAAAAGAGAACAGGTATGGCTACATACTAAAGTAGGCTAAATGAAGGCCATCATTTTCAATGTGCTGTCATTGTCAAGGAACAACAGCTCTCATTCTTCTGTTTTCCTTGTCTCAGTTCCTGATGGTGACATTCCTCTGCACCAGGCAGGACTCTGCCGAGCGCCTTGGAGTGCAGTCCCTCACCTTCAGTGGCTATCTGTGTCCCGGGCCAGAGAGGCTCGGAGACCTGGACAACCTCAGTCCAGAGGGGGAGAGCTTGGACTGTGATGCTGCCACTGGCCTTCGTCTACTTAACAAGACCCTCTTCTTCATCCAGCAGCTTACAGGCGACATGGTGACTGCTCATCACTACCGCAGTAATCATTTAAATATCAGTAATATCAATAGATTTTGGTGGGATTACCGTGAAATACCACTCTATAGCTGAAGACATTGCACGCTGTTTTTCACTCCATTCTTTATTTAGTGTTTGACGGATCAGTCTGCCCACTTATTGTCATTAGGAGACACGCAACATGTCCTTTTACTGTACTGCTGAACTGTTGAGGGTAAAGGGATACTTCATATGTATGATGGTTCATGTGTTGTGTTACTTTGTTGTTGTTGTTAAAGACTGTCGCCCTCTCACTCCATTTCTGCAGGATGCCGCTCACTTCAAGCAGAAGTATCTTCTGGACTTCAGTGGTCTCGGCCTGAACCTCTTTTGGAACTTCTACAGTAAACTCAGGGAGATGTGAGTAGCAGTACTGTCACTGCAGCCATAAGTACAACAATAATGACCGTTTGGCCTGATCGGGCTCATTGGTCAGTCACTGGAACACATGCATTGGTATGAGGGTCTCACTTGTCTTTGTCACAGTGAGGGAGAGGAGGTGTTGAAGAGCAGAGTCCTGCTGCTCCAACTGATGCAGAACTGTTTCCCCATGCTGCCCGACCCGCTGGATCCCCGGGGCCCAGAGGAGAGCAGAGGGCCAGATGAAGGAGCCACAGCAGCGGCTTGTCCATCCACGTCTAGCAGTGCAGAGCCTCCGTCTGAACCTGTTGGGCCGTCTGCCAACTCTACACTCACCTTTGCCTCGGTAAGAACCCGCCGGCTTTGGTACAAATGGGAGTAGTGAGACGTGTTTGGTGGAATGGTCACCAATGGATGAAGCAATCACAAGGAACATTCATGTTGTGTTGATTTCGGCGGCCCTTGTGGACAATAGCGGTAGTGTTTCTATGAGCACCAGCGGCTCATGTCGTGAAGGTCTTGAGCTGTTTTGGAAGCGTGTGAAAGAAGGATGCAACAGATGTCGAATGTGCTTTTTAAGCCCAGCTGTTTGCAGGATGCACAGCAATGATAGCACAGCAGAACTATTTAAGTTCTTCTCTTATCTTATGAGGTAATGTACCTGAATTCGTGGCTATGTAATATTAATAACCGTAACATGACGATGTTGAAGCAAAGTAAACTTTGTTTAAAAACAAATATATGAACCACTGAAATGTTCAGCAACTGAGGAAGACAGTAGCTGTGCAATGAGATAATAAGATAACGGGAAACAATATGCTGATGCGTCTTCATCTGTGTTTGTTCTCAGATCAGTTTCTTTAAACTGGGTTCAGAGAATCTCACCCAGCAGTGGGAGGACTTCCTGGGAACCATAGGAACCAGTGTCCAGAAGTAAGACTCCCCCCTCCCCCCCCCTCCCCCATCACCTCCTCATGTTTGTTTGTTCTACAGTCAAGGTCTCAAAAATGCTTTGTTTTATTTACTTGAACTCAGTTTAAGTTTGAGGAATATTGCAAAATGGATGGAAACATGACAGCAAAGTGAAGGCCAACATGTGACGACGTGTGTGTGTGTGTGTGTGTGTGTGTGTGTGTGTGTGTGTGTAGCGTGCGTCGGGAGATGGAGAAGGAGGTCGGGCAGATGCAGGAGACCATCCAGGAGATGGAGACGTCATGTGACCAACTGTACGCACCGTGTGACCCTGACCCCGCCCACTCGCCCGTCTGTCGCAACCTGACCAGGAAACAGGGCTACCTGTACATCCGCAAGTAGGACACACACACACATGCACGCACACACACACACACACAAATTGAAATCAAACACCTTTACTAAGCTTGTTTGCAAGATGTTTAGTCAATGCTGATCTATAAAGGAGACCATGAAGCACATCTTTAAGGGAAAAACACAGAATAGAAATATTGACTCATAAATAGTCACTGATTGTTTTGTGTTACAAACAAATTGCTCCCATATTTACGCCATTGACTGGACTGAAAACAAATCAAACATAATACAAAATAAAATCATACAAGTAAAAAGATGTTAAACATAAACTAAACATTTAAAATGAGCTGTTATCTGGTGTTGAAGTTGAAAATCAGTTTTGCCGTTGGTGTCGTCTTCCAGGACCTAACGTAGCTCTTCTTTGTGTCCCTCAGTAAGACGGGGCTGGTGTCTTCGTCCTGGGAGCGTCAGTACTTCTTCACGCAGGGCGGTAATCTGATGCAGCAGGGCCGCGGCGAGGTGGCGGGCGGTCTGGTCACCGACCTCGACAACAGTTCCGTCATGGCGGTCGACTGCGACGACCGGCGCTTCTGCTTCCAGGTCACTTCCTTCGATGGCAAGAAGTGAGAGGACTCCCGCTGTTCTTTAACATTTGTGCTTGGAGATGTTTTCTCCATTCTTAAGTGTTCAAGACACGGAGGAGTATAAATGACACTTTTGTGCTTTTCGTCAGGCTGGTGTGGCTGCAGTCGGAGAGCAGGAAGGACTGCGAGGAGGTCAAATGATTTCTTTCTCCTGTCACGTGACCTGCTCTGTTTTTGTCTTCACGCCGTCTCCTCTGCTGCTTTCCTCCTCCAGTGGATCTCCACCATCAACAACATCTCCAAAAGGATCTACCTGAGTGAGAACGCAGAGGTCTGTGTCCTACTTCCCTCATTAACTTCCATTTCATGTGTTTTTATTTACTCGGTCACTGGTCGTTTGGCAGCCATCTTTAGATGTAGTCCAGCCTGGTTTCACACTTCTGATTTGTCGATTTGATTAAAGAACGTAAGTCGACCAATCGGAGCAAAATACACGTCCGCATATATAAAAGGACGTCTTATGACCTGGCACTACCACAGACATCGCACATCCACAAGTCACCACCACTGTTAACTAAAGTCAGACGCTGTCATCCCATTGGCAGGAGCTGGCAGCCAGAGTGAACCAATCAGCTCTCGAGGCCGTGACGCCGTCGCCGTCCTTCCAGCAGAGACATGAGAGCATGAGGCCCAGCAGGTAGGTGTGTGTGTGTGTGTGTGTGTGAGAGAGTGTGAGACTTTATGTTAGAAGACCACCAGTGTCAAAACATAGTGTGATCAACAACCTCGTAACCAATCAGCTGTCAGATATAATGAAGACCGACTCTCTCTCTCAGTAAAGGGCGAGCGGGCCGAGCGAGCAGCATCAGCTCTGTCGGGTCCGAGCCGTCGCCGCCCTCTCTGTGCTCTCATTGGACGCCCTGGTTGCCCCGGACACGCCCATCCAGTTTGACATCATATCCCCCGTCAGCGAGGAGAACTCAGGACAGAGCAAGACGGCAGCAAAGTCCGGCAGGTAGGTGTGTGTATGTAGGTGTGTGTGTGTAGGTGTGTGTGTGTATGTGTGTAGGTGTGTGTAGGTGTGTGTGTGTAGGTAGGTGTGTGTGTGTAGGTGTGTGTGTATGTAGGTGTGTGTGTGTGTAGGTGTGTGTGTGTATGTGTGTAGGTGTGTGTATGTAGGTGTGTGTATGTAGGTGTGTGTGTGTGTGTAGGTGTGTGTATGTAGGTGTGTGTGTGTGTATGTAGGTGTGTGTGTGTGTATGTAGGTGTGAGTGTGTGTAGGTGTGTGTATGTAGGTGTGTGTGTGTGTGTATGTAGGTGTGTGTGTGTAGGTGTGTGTGTGTGTAGGTGTGTGTGTGTAGGTGTGTGTATGTAGGTGTGTGTGTGTAGGTGTGTGTATGTAGGTGTGTGTGTGTGTAGGTGTGTGTATGTAGGTGTGTGTGTGTAGGTGTGTGTATGTAGGTGTGTGTGTGTGTATTTGTGTGTATGTAGGTGTGTGTGTGTGTAGGTGTGTGTATGTAGGTGTGTGTGTGTGTAGGTGTGTGTATGTAGGTGTGTGTGTGTGTAGGTGTGTGTATGTAGGTGTGTGTGTGTGTAGGTGTGTGTATGTAGGTGTGTGTGTGTGTAGGTGTGTGTATGTAGGTGTGTGTGTGTGTAGGTGTGTGTATGTAGGTGTGTGTGTGTGTATTTGTGTGTATGTAGGTGTGTGTGTGTGTAGTTGTGTGTATGTAGGTGTGTGTGTGTAGGTGTGTGTATGTAGGTGTGTGTGTGTGTAGGTGTGTGTATGTAGGTGTGTGTAGGTGTGTGTATGTAGATGTGTGTGTGTGTAAGTGTGTGTATGTAGGTGTGTGTGTAGGTGTGTGTATGTAGGTGTGTGTGTGTGTGTGTAGGTGTGTGTGTGTAGGTGTGTGTGTGTGTAGGTGTGTGTGTGTGTAGGTGTGTGTGTGTAGGTGTGTGTGTATGTAGGTGTGTGTGTGTGTGTGTAGGTGTGTGTGTGTGTGTAGGTGTGTGTGACACGGATGCTAAAGCTACCTCATGTCTCGCCTCTTATTTTTCCACCAAAAATGTAATTTCACACATTTAAATGTTCGGTCTTACATCTGGTGGAATCTCTTAAAGCATTATTTTTCTTTTTAATATGCGTAGACCAGATCCAATCCCTCTGATCTTACCTTTCACAATAAAAGCCTCAAGTAAAATATAAATAAACAAAAGCCATAATACAAAAAACTATAGTTGCCTCATTTAATAGTGTATTGAACTTTATTTTAAACATATCCTTTGACCCTCCTTCAAAATGAAAGACTTATGATGATGATTCTTATATTGAAATATTTAAAAAGAAATGTACTGACCCGATCGAAGTATCACCATTTTTGTGAGTGAGAGTTTGTATTTGGGGTAGAAAGCTTGTGTTCTGTGTAGTAATGTAGCAGCTGTTGGTTGGTGTTCAATACTGTGTGTGTGTGTGTGTGTGTGTGTGTCCGTCCACAGAAGGAGTAATCCATTTGGAGAGTCAGGAGACAGCACATCAGAAGACAGTGAAGGTACCGTCTGTCTGGCTCTTGTTAAATATTTTGTATTAAATTTGAAAACCAATTTCCATTATTTCTCTTGCAGTCCGTTCGTTTCCATTTCTTTTATTAATGACAAGTCAGAGTAAGTGTGATTGCCTACTCTTGTGCGATGAACCGTAGTTGGCTCACTGCCGCCCCCTTGAGGACGAGGGATGAAAACATTCCCTTTAACTACAGTTGGCGGTTGTAGTGGGTGTTATTCCCCTCATCGGCCACAGGGGGCAGAACTGAGACAATGTCGCACCTAAAAACATACCTGGACAAACATTACAAACGTCAGAATTATGATCTATCAGAAGTGTTTCTGGTATGTTTTGGTTTTATAAGACCGCTTCAGATTTCGGTACACATTTTTGCCGCCCAGACTCGATCCTCCACCAGCTCTTCATCGTTCGCTTCCTGGGCTCCATGGAGGTGAGGACCGCCGAGTCAGCGGAAGTCATCCCCGAGACCATGAGGCAGATCCTGGCAGCCAGAGCCATCCACAACATCTTCAGGATGACCGAGTCGCACCTGCTGGTCACCTGCGACTGCCTCAAGTATGATTCACTTATCATTGAGAGACAAAAGTTGACTTTAAATGTTAAATTAAAACATAAATATGGCGTCTTCATACTGGGAAATCTTTTTCTGCAAATAACATTTTCGCCAAAGTGCTGACGGGTTATTGTCGTGAATACAAAAAGGCTGGTTTAACATTGAGATCAAGTAGGACAGAATTCACTATAACATTATGGAGACGTTATTAAACACATTTTTGTAGTTTCTGTTCAATAAAAGATCATTGATATCAATGTTTTTTTTTGTTTCAGACTCATTGATCCTCAGACACAAGTCACTCGACTCAGGGTGAGATGATCTCTGCTCACGTCTTCTGCTCAGGAAGCTTTAGTCTCCGTCACGTTTCTATTGATCCCCTCTTTCCTTCCCTCGTGTCCTCCTCTCCTCTCTCCTCCTGTAGTTCCCTCTCACCAGTGTGGTTCAGTGTTCGTCCCATCAGGACAACAAGAGGCTGTTTGGGTTCATCCTGCAGTCGGCTGACGGGCCGTCTGACAGCCGAGCCGTCGGCTACATCTTTGAGTCCAACAACGACGGAGAGAAGGTTGTTCCGTGTCTGTGTCTCCGTTTGTCTCACTGTCCACAAACTGTCTGTCTGACCCCCCGTGTGTCTTCTTCACGTGTTTCAGATCTGCGACAGCGTCGGTCTGGCCAAGCAGATAGCCTTCCACTCCGAGATGGTGAGACGGACTGATAACTTTAACTCACAGCGTTTTGGAGCCGGTGTCTTCGGGTGAATTTATTCTGGTTGTCTCGTTGTTGTGTAGGACCGTAAGGCCGTGGAGAAGAGGAAGGAGCACGACAAGGCTAAAGAGAAACAGCAGGAGGAGCTCAGCAAACAGAAGCAGATAGAGAAGGTGATCTTTAACATTTAACTCCTCTATACTGAAACCAGGAGGCAACCTCCGGTTCTGCTGAGTGAAGCTGATGAGGAAGTGTCTTAAACCTGCATTCTCTCTAACGTCCAGCAGAGGGCGACTCTGATTGTATAGAAGTCTATGAGAAAATGACTACTTCTCTCTTGATTTATTCCCTCAGTAAACATTGTAAACATGAGTTTATGGTCTCGAGGTCAAGTGGTTAGGAAAAGATATTACGACGTCATTATTATGCCAGAAAAATATTTAGTCCGTCCCAGTGTGCCAAAAAATACCAGGATGTCCGACTGCATCCCGTCCATTTTGCTGTATGCAAACCAGCATGCTTTTCTGGCTGTTCTGACCCACAATCCTTTGCACTGGGGAAGGTCCGTCCCATCGACTGAGCCGCTGAGAGAGAGAGCAGTCTGATGAGTTTATTGACAGAAGCCGACGGGTAAATCAGCAGAAGGGTCAAAGCTCAAGGAGCACGGTTATGACTTGTATTCTGCTTTCAACAGTTCGTACTTTATAAGGGCAGCGACAGGAAGTACTACAAGTCAAAGAGATGAAGGATGCAGCTGTAGTTTCCTTTTGCTCTTAATTAACGAATACATTCGGTGACCTTTAACCCCAGCTCAGTGGGTTTTAGATACATTTAGGTTTTATCGTAGAAGCAGATTTTGCTGATGAATCCTCATAATCTTTACCTGAAATATATAAAGTAATTACAATGAGCTTCACCAGCTGCAACATTAAAGTGATGAACACATAATGGTTTATAATAATGATAATAATCAAGTAATATTATATATTTCATCATATCTAACTTTGTCGTTTTTCTCCAGGATCTGGAGGAGCAGAGCCGCCTCGAGTCGCCCCCCCACCCAACCCGCCGCCGACGGACAATTCCTGGTGCTCAGCAACAGCCAATCGGAGGACAGCGATGCCGGAGAGGAGGGGAAGAAGAAGGGCGAGTCTGAAGCCTGACGAAGCCAAACGGAGGAGCCATGTTTTACCAGCTCAGGAATCAGAGGATGAGGAACAACACCCGCCCGCCCGGGCTGCCTGCGACTGAAAAACATGCGCTCCCTCTCTGGCTGGAGGATAAACTAAACACACCCTCACTATAAGAGGAGGAGGAGGAAGAAGAGGAGGAGGGCAGTATGAGTGGAAATGTCTCGTCAGACTTTTGTTTTTATTCTGTGTGTAAAAAAAAAAAGTATAGATTTAACCTGCAAGTTACTGTTTGTTTAATGTTTATTTTATAGAAAGAGTTAAAGAGCAACATGTGCAGATTAATGAACGAGGATCAGGGACAGAGGACAGTTCGGAGGTGAAGGTTTCCCCGAGATCACAGAACAAAAAGAGAAGACGAAGGCCGAAGAGGAGAGTCTTATTTTGAAAAGTACTTCCTGTTCTTCCTGACCATTTAAAAAGAGAAGCATCCTGCAGTGTTGGATTCTTTTTAAAGTCGTCGTTCCCTCCAGACAGTCACTGGTTTTCACTCCTGTTCTTTAAACTCGCTGAACGAGACGTCGATCAATCAAGTTGAACAGAAAGTTAATCTGCAGCTATTTTACACGATCGATCGTTCCTGGTTCCAGCTTCTTAAGTGAGAATTCGTGGGTACTTTTGACTGTTTCAGTAATTATCATCATGACGACATCAGAGTGATGAAACGTGAAATCTCCGTTCATCAGGGATCAACACTCCGAGTCTCTGAGGGCTGATTTTCATAGTTCATCAATAGTTTATTAAGAAGAACTGAGGGCAGCGGGTGAATTACACACATCAGGATCTGGTGGATTTGCAGGTTAAAAATTGGGCTAAATTCGGTTGAAAAATATTTCAATCAGGAGAGACTTGTTTTATAACAATGATTTATTGCACAGGCATCAAATATGAAAAGTGCAAAGTCTTTGGCGATTGGACTCCATGCTGAAGTACTATCACCGAGGCAGGGATACTGAGGTCCATCAGGCCTAATCCCCCAAAAGAAATGTATTTATACGAATAATAAATACCTTACCTACTGCTGTGGTGAATTACCTAAGAAAAAGAAATTTAGTTCATGAGAGAAATCTAAGGGTAGAACGTGTACGAGTAGATGGTAGACCAGAGGTAAAGAGGTCCAGTTTAGTCAAAGCAAAGGATAGAGGAATGTCACGATGGACTGCAGACTAGGATACGGGGTCGGGAAGACCGCAGATACAGGATAGTGCGGGTCTAGACAGCCCATAGTGGAGTATGGTAGGATTACAACAGATCCCGAAACATAGAGGGGGTCAGCCCTGCTGAGGGTCCGAGCGCAGGACGGGATACGTGGGGGTCAAGCTAGACCGCAGACAAGGATACGTTGGGTCATGTTAGACCGCAGCTTAGGATAGTCGAGGGTCACGTTTAGACCGCAGAGCAGAATAGGGGGGTTCAAGGGAGAACGCAGAACAGCATGGTTGGGTCTTACGGCCCCAGCACGGTTGGAGGTCTTATAGCCTCAGCACCACCAGACCGGTGTCGGCTACCCGGGAATCTAGAAGTATGCCAATATTTTGACAGGTCTCACCACATATGGACCAGATGCGAAACTAGAAAGTAAGTCATCACTGACTGCGAAATATGAATTTTGTCAACTCGGGACCGGCCTCTTAATACGTGGACCACGAAATGAGAAAGGGTAACGCAGACCCTTTTTTTTTTCTTTTTAGGAAAGGAAAACGGTCCCGTCGGACCAGGAAACAGACACGTTAAGCCAGGTCACGGTCACCTAGGAAAACAGTCACGTTAAGCCAGGTCACGTTCACCTAGGAAAATAGTCACGATAAGCCAGGTCACGTGAGACCAGGAGATTGGGAAACAGTGTTAGACCAATCAGATGGGGAAAACGGTCGAGTCACACCAGTGGAAATGGAGTAAGGTAAACGTAGCAGGGAGAGAGACTAACTATTAGCACGCTAGATAAAAGTCTTTAGTGTTATTATAAGGAACGTTACAAGACGGATATGCTATCCCCTGCTAGGAGATATTAATAATGGGACCTACCAATAATATAACAATCGACGTGAACACGTCACCACCACCAGTTATATGTATTCCTTACCGGATTTAAGGCTTCAATGATCTTTGATTCTCGAGGATGGTGTTGAGATCGAGGCGGATGTACGCCGTGAAGGCAGAGGATGACCAACGTCCCAATTTGTGTAGGGTAGTATTGGAGATGCCTTGGTTAGCTGCCGAAGTAGCAGCCCCTATTCTAAAAGAGTGCCCCAAGTATCGCTGAGGCGATAAGTAGATTCTAGTGAGGATAACCTCTGAGTGCTAGTTAACCACGTTTTAGATAAAGGAACGTTACCTGGGGTAAGAATAGTGGAGCAACTAATAGGTCTTACCTGGAGGAGCTTAAGCATGGATTTGAAAGGGCAACACCCAGAGTCTATCCAAGCCCCAACTACTGTGCAAGCACCTCCGCATGGAGTGTTTAAGCCATGAGTTACCAGCCAAGTCACGTACCCCTAGGAAATGAGGAAACGTCACGTTAAGCCATGTTCACCTGGAATTGAGCAATCGGTCATGTCAGACCAGGAGATTGAGAAACGGTCTGTTAGATCAGAAACTGGAGAACAGGATTTACATTAGACCAGAATAGTGAGAGTCCAACAGACTTGAGTGCAATGGCCTTATACCGTGATGCGCCAAGATCCACTTGAACAATAGAATGCGAGAGGTAGTTTTTTTAGAGATAATATCAAGAACATTTTGCATGAATGAGATAGTGCTATAAGGCAAATGAAATGACATGCCAAAATGCCAGAAACAACATAAACATGTTGTTGTTATATGCATGACTTACCGTACCCATTTTTAAGGCTTTAATGAGCTTGAGTTACCCTTTGTGTCTAGCAAACCACTGGCCTTGACAGAACCCCCAAAACCCACGGATGGCCTGCATCCGTGTCGACGTTTTAGTGAATCAGTGAAAATCACCAGCTTGTTTGCAGAATGTTACACCATTCAAGTGATCGCACAGCGACTTGACACGCTGGTCAGCGCGGCACCCGTCATCAAGGTAGATTGTGCATCTATAGGACAAGGAAGATGCCATGTCCAACGAGCAGGAGAGGAAAAACACGTCCCTAGGGGATGAGCCTGAATAGAGCTAATTATACTTATGTACAAATGTCCAAGTATGGTTTTGCCACTTATCCGTCCCCGTAAAGAGTCACAAGAACTCGGTTGCGGCAGAATACTGGATGCAGCGCACCTGGTCCTGGAGCTCTGCGGAATAACAGCCCTACTCCAGTGTTGCTCTTCTGCGCACATGAACTCATCTCTGCCAGTGCTACCCGTTTAAACTTTAGATTTGGTATTTACTTCCGCTGACCATGCCCCACACTTCATCACGCCCGCATTCTCGTTACGTTACTGATGTTACTGCCTGACACACTTCACCATTGGTCGCCGTTCTTTACTTTGTTATCATAACTACCTTCCGATCCCATCCTCCCTTGTGTCCTTCCGTATTTGTCATAGCTTGGGAGCCGGGTTACGACATTACACATGGCATTCTCCAAAACACAGACTGTGGACATTTCAACCAGCCTTAGCCAATATGGACAGACTCTTAAATGTTCATTCCTCTTCTGTAGTTTAACCCAGTGTGTTTCATAAGTCCAAAGACCATTACGATTATTCACAGCAGCCAGGTGAAGCGCCACTAAGCAAAATCTTTTGAGCAAATCCAAATAATAGAGGCCCAGATATGAGCTACGAGCCCAATAGTCAGAATCCTATCACATGACTTCGCTGCCCAACTATATGATGTGAAAGAGAGGAATAGAGCTGAACCAAATGGTTTAAACCACAAGTAATGTTGCTGCACACAATCCTCTTTAAGATACGATGTAATGTCATACTTCCATTTACAACGCTTCACCCTGATTTTAAAGCTGCATGACGCTACAGTTCCATTAATTTTATAAAATTAGGTACTTTATCTTTATAAGATGCAATTCTAAAGCTTCTGTTATGTAATTGAATCTATAAAAGTATCTCTTACTTGCACGACATCCCTTCGACTTCTTGATTTAATAATCAGCTGTTGACTACGTACAAACGTCGATACAACTGTAAGGCTACATCAATTTATATGGGACTAAATCATCACGCACATTTAGACAGACTGTGATGTTCCGGACCTTTGCATGAGGGAACTCTCTCAACCTGGACTTGTTGAATTTAATTTGAATACCCTGCTCTATGCGTTGTTATTCTCTAAAACACCAGAGGCGTACCAACAACATGGCTGTGAAGAATAAAAGACTAGTGTTACTCATAGATATACCCATAGAATGTTGGTATAGCTGACACAAGCCATGAACCAACCTCCACGATGCCAAGGAGAGATTGTAAACAACCGATACCTCATATCATAAACTACTTTATCGCCTTGGCCAAGCCCTGTTGAGAAAGAAGTAAAGTATTAAATGTAACATAAAGAAACAACGGTTTAAATATCCTGTAAACTACTGACTTTGGCTGCCAAACATTTACTCAAAATTAAAACCCTGCTGTTCTGAAGCATCTCAAACGAATTGGCCCATCTCCTATAATCCCCAGACATGTCAATAGTATTTTCTCAGTGCACTATTTGTGATATACAATTGATCATGAGCACGGCCAGGAGTGAATTCGGAGATGCATGACCAACCGTGACCACTTGCGGGCCTACCCGCATCACGCGCCTGCCGTGATTACTTGCCGCGAGTAGCTACACATCGCGCCCATCACTACTTAGAGGAACGAAGTGTAACTGCTGCTTAGTTAGGTTTATTTCCGCTCATAATGATTTGTAGTCTCGTGAATGCGCTCCACTTACGCTACTGGAACAGGCGCTTACACTCTTATCTGAGTGATGCTCCGGAGCTCCAGACGTGTCAGACCCATGTCTTCCTCATTTGTCGGGAAATGACGAGGAGCGGAAACAAAGTCTCCGTTTAAACAGCGAGGAGCCTGAACCGTCCTGTGGAGCTGATTTACCATGGCAGCTGGTTGCCGCATGGCGTCCTGGTGGCGCCGATGTTAACAATATAATAGAAGCAGCATCGTTTACCAGAGATTGAAGACCAGTATCGATGGAGTGGATGGAGCTACCCGGTGGAGATGACAGCGTTGTCTGCATTGGAGGCCAGGAGTGCTGGTGGAGAAAGAGTACGCCTGATTCTTCCGGCGCGATCCCGAGTAACTGTTAGACTTACTAGGATACCACCGCGAACTACTAGCTGAGCCAAGAGGGCTTCTTGCTCGTCAAAGGGGAGCCGCCGCGCCGCGCTGGGCGAGTGCTCCTGCACCGGCCACCTGGCGGGCTGAATGCCGGCTCCGTCTAACCATCGCTGTTGAGACCAGACTCTTCCTGAAACGATCAAAGTCGGAATCCGTCATAGTCTCAGTTACCTACAACTGGATGTTGTTTAAAAGGTAAGGGAACTGCTTCGCGTCTGCTTCGCTGAAATGACAACTGACAGCAGCAGAGAGGAGGACACTTTTAAAGTTTTGACAGCAACGATATGATTGGCTTCAGGAACCGGTGTGCCGAATCTGGTTGGTTACTTAAAAGTGCACGCCCCCAATCAGCTGATAGAATAATCACAAAGAGAGGAGAGACAGAGGCCAAATCCCAATGTCCCCCCTAAACCCTAAGCCCTGAACCCTCAAGGACTTAATTGACGTCACCTGGTAAGTGGTTGAGTGTGAGAGACTGTGAGGGCTTGAAATGGTGTAAATAGGAATGGGACAGCACTTTGCTGCAACATATCACGTTACCATGAAAACGACAAAAAATATGATGTATAATTGTGTGTATTTATTTTATACTTTGTACTCCCTGATTTGAATGTCTTCCAGCCTCTTTCCTCAAAAGATGAGGTCATTTTATATAATCTATTTACTCGTTTTTTCAAAACAGCTTCAATGACAAAATCAAATATTTGATGAATAAATAAATAAATATCTTCTGATTTCATGTTTATTTTTTGTTCTATCTTTAACCCTTAATGTTTCTGAGTAAATGTATTACTCCAGGCTGAACACACGTGATCCGTCCTCTTTGTTTACGTCTTCATGCGTCCACTGGTTACCCCGTGTTTAATGTCACATTGCAATGATTTGTGGGTAATTCCCTTAGGCTAAGTCAGCATACCATGCTGACTTACGGAAAGGGTTCATAAAGGGCTCAAAATGTCTGGGAGAGAGCCCTCAAACACTTGACGATTTGACAGTGGGACAGCCCTAAACCCTCACGGACTTCGCGGGAGCGCACCTCAAAGTCCGTGAGTCCGTAAGGGGGGACATTGGGATTTGGCCAGAGACTATGCATGCGTGTCTACCTGACTGAACTTGCGCTTGAGCTACATATATTTTCATCGGCTTTGTTGGCGACATGTTCTTCAAACGAAATGATAAAATATCTTGTTTGTCGTTGCCTAATATTAAACATTACAATA
The DNA here is from genome assembly GCA_032191485.1 of Leptoclinus maculatus. Lineage (NCBI taxonomy): Eukaryota > Metazoa > Chordata > Actinopteri > Perciformes > Stichaeidae > Leptoclinus > Leptoclinus maculatus. The sequence continues at coordinate 1,033,956 of JAVDOI010000052.1, read as the reverse complement.
TATAAACACAGAAATGTGTGAAAGAACAAACCAGGAGGAATCCAACACACGGACATTTAAATTCTTCATGAAAATGACTAAATGAGCTTTTGAATTCGACCGTTTTGCTTTGTGAATATGATATAAATTATATATATTCCAAGTAAAACTAAATAAAATGTTCAGATCCACAAAGCGTGCTCGTGTCAAACTAAATATCTTAAAGTTAAAACACTCAAAGATATTTACAATTGATTAACACACTCACTGTTTGTTGCATAAACACCGGTATTGAAGACAAAATTATCGGTTCTTTTAAGCCAACAACGTAAATTCATCTGTAAATGTTAACTCTGCATCCCGCAAAGTGTTTCATAAGTGAAATAGACATATGAAGAGGGCAAATTCACTCTTCATTTTGAGTCCTTTTTCCATCTGTTGATTGACTGACAAAGGTTGACTCTTGGTCCTCTTGGACTCCATAGATAGAGCCCATCTTGTGGTTGATGGTCTCGTTTGCTTATGTGGGTCATATAGAGGCATCCGTGTTACATTGAGACTGTTTCATAACCAGTTAACAACTCCTTGTAGTGACTTTAAATGGTTCACTTCCTCCATGGACGGCGGTGACTCGTCGTGATACGTGGGATGTTGGTGTTTCAGCTGTGGACGGTCCAGAAGGAGAGACATTAGTGGAGAGAGCTTTGCACAAGGAAGCAGTCGAGGCCGTTCTTAAAGGAGCAGCGCTTTACTTCCCTGACAAACTCTTCCACATGATGGTGAGTTCATGAACAATAGTAATAATATGATCATGATTATGTGATGATGATGTAATATGCCTTTTGCAGGAAAACATTACCGAACAGGATCAGCCAGAGTCGGTGAAGGTGACGTTTGAATCGCTCTGTAAGTGCTTCAGGTAAGGACACCGTAGATCTACAAACACACTGTCGTATTCTTGTACACGTCCAGATCACGGTGGATCAGCACTGGTGGGTTTTTATTTCTGTGCAGTGACCAGGATCCAAGTGTCCTTCTGCTGCTCCCACCTAAAGGTGCTCCCTCAGACTGTGACATCAGCCCCATACTGTCCGTTATGGAGACGTTGCTACTGGTGTCAACGAGAGAGGTGAGGCCTCTGTCGCATTCACAATGTCTCAACTGTTTCATTACGTTATTACCATCTATCAGCAGCCCTCTCTGTCTCTCCGTGTACCTTTTCTAATGTTCCTCTCTGTTCAACTGTCTCCCGTCTCTCAGTGTGAGGTGATGATGGTGGAGGAGAACAGTGGAGCCAGCAGGACAGTGTTGCTGTCCTTGTTCTGGGCTCTGCAGGGTAGCCTGATCTCCTGGTGCTACCTCCAGCTCAAAGGGGGAGCCTCCACCACCATCGCTATGGAACTGGCCAGAAACATCCTGCTAACATGTGAGACGCTGCGAGATGTGTGACATTACAGCTTCCCGTCTTCAGGGTGAGATTGCGTGTTTGTATGAGCACACAGGCTGGCGCTGATCACTCACATGTGGTGGCCCAGCAGATGAAAGAAGTTGTGAAGTGGTTCAGTACAAACACTGAGCACATTCATCGTGGAGTGGACAAGAGGAAATGCTGTCAGAGTGACTAAATGCTTAATTTCAATAGATGTGGATCAGTTCCTGGGAAGTATCAAAGGTGTCCTTGGTTCCCTGCTGGGCAGGTACACTGGCGCTGAGATCACTGACAAACTAGGCAGCTCCATCCTTGCCACGGTCTTCAGACAACTGGTAATGCACTCTTCTCTCAGGATCTAGAACTGCCTTCCTGCACAGTTGTAGAGTTGAGCGTGCTCAGTGAATGTAACATCTGTTGTGGTCCTGGCAGATGGTTTTACTCCTGGAGCTGTGCTCTCTGGACATCCCTCACAGTGTGCTGCTGAGGAGCTTCTCCTCTCTGGTGGAGCTACTCAAAAGCCTGTCCAGTGATACTGGAGACATCTTTTCTAAGGTCAGTCCAGTCTGACATTAGACCTCAGTGTACCAGAATGTACACAGTGGCTCATCCCACTGCATGAATGGAGAGGTGTGAATGCAGACCAGTATTTGGGGTGTGGAGGGTGGTAGAAGTACTTGGATCCAATACTTACCTTTCAGAAGCAACACTGTAATATAAATATACTCCATCAGAAGTAACAATCCTGCGTTGAAATAGTCACCAAGGTAAAATAATCAAAGTGTTGTTTGTACTTTAAGTATCAAAAGTAAAAGTATAGTGTTAACCTACTGAAATAATACAGGATCATTACTGAATGTGTGAGTCACATTGAACTGTTGTAGTTGGTAGAAGTGGAGATAATTTCAACAATGTGGAACGCTGTTGGGTAGTAAAATCTATAACATCATATGTTTTGCATATGAATTCTGAATCCGTAAAGTAACCAGTAACTGCTAAATGTAGTGCAGAGAAATGTTCAGTATTTACCTCTGAGATGTTGTGGACTAGATTAACAACCGAGCACAACATTGAAATGCTGAAGTTAAGTATAAATGCCTCAGATGTGTACTTGAGTGAATGTACTTGGTTACATTCCACCATTGACTGTAACATGAATTGCATACCATGCCACTGTCAGGTGGATCAGGAGAGCTGGCACCAGCCCCAGCAGCCAGTGGTGCTGAGGACGTGGAGCATGGAGTCCCCTCACAACTACCACAATAGCCGCCATGAGACCAGCATCTTCTCCTGCCCCGGTGCTGCCTCCTTTGAGGTGGAGTTTGACCAACGCTGCGAGACAGAGAAGAGGTGAATGATCTGAAAAATGAGACGATCAGATGTTGTTGTTTCTTTCATCCCTAGTTTTTCTTTTTAAAACCCATCCTCTATGCTCTTGATCTTCACAGATACCTAGAATTCACAGATTCTAGAGGTGGGACGGTCCGTTACCACATGAAGGTTGGAAGTGAGAAGTGGCCAAAGGTAGGATATGGGAAACCATTCAGTTGTCTCCATGTGAAGCACAGTTGTTGCTCAGTTCCTTTACACATGTCTGCTGCTTCTCTTTGCTCCTCCAGAAGGTGACATTTGATGCCGGCCCTCAACTCCAGTTCCTCTTCCACTCTGACAGCAGTAATAACGAGTGGGGTCACAAGTTCACCGTGACCGCCCTGGGCCTGCCTGATATCACTGTTTCTTGGATGTCAGACCTGCAGCTGCTGGTGGCTCGCCTGATGGGTCGCCTCGCTTCCAGAACCCTCGCCCTGAAATCCCCCCACGGTGACACTTACCAGAGGGAAGTTTGGGAATGACTGTGTTGCAGCATATTTAGATTTGCAACAATTATTTCAGAGCATTTCAGAATGACATACTGGAGCGTTTCTCCAACCCTCTGTGAAAGATTGAAATGCTGATGTTTGCTGTCTATTCCAGAGATACGCACTGTTAAGGACCTTCCACCGGGGACAATGTCCCATGTTCAGTCTTCTCCTTCATGGAAACCCATTCTGAGACACGGCTTGTGTGAAACAAGGGAGAAGACTCAGACTGAAACACCCACAGACCAGGTACTGTCACATCTGCTGAATCCAGTCATGAAGTTCCATTCTCAGGTTTATATTAATTCATTGCTTATTGACCTCATCAGCTCGGTGGTGCTCTCATACGGTGTTGCTTTTCTGTGTGGTAGACACATACATGGACTCTTGATGAGTTGATGAGCTTCCTGGAGGACTTTGCCCGTTGGAACCCTTCCCTGGAGCCGACAGACAGCAGAACAAAGCTGATGAAGACCCTCATGCAGTCCTGCAGGAAACAGCCAGCGAGGAACGAGATCGCCGTCGGGCCAAAGACTGACCAAGCAGTGAATGCCATTGGGCAGCCGTGGTGTACCACACAGCAGCCCTAAATAATGCCCTGAAAACCTGTGGTAATGCTTGTCTATGAGCAGTAGTCACAGAGCAAAAGCTCTTCTATTGATTTCTTCTTTCTTGCTGTGTTTTATCCTGGTATTTCTGCGTTCTTGTCATTTAACTTGTGCAGGTGTATTCATTGGCAGACAGCATCAGAACGTGGCTGGTGAGTGTTCTTGACATGACTCGTGTCTTTGTTTATTATCTGCTGCTGAGTTTTATTCATCATCATGTTATTGAACTGTTGTGTTGATGTCTTGTTGGAGATGAAACAGAGGTACCTAGTTATCTAAATGAATGTTCCTGACGAGAAGGAAGGAGGTCACCATGAGGTTTCCATGGAGACACTAGGTGATAACTCCTGCAAATAGACAAGTCCCGCCCTTTTTTTTTCACTAACTTTGTCATATTTTTAATATTATTTTGCTGACGTCCGTTCTGTTTCTCTCTGTTTAGCTGAGATGTGCATTGAGAAGAGCCTCTTGCTCTTCAGATTGACCCCTTGTGGAGCACCGTGCCAGGACAGCGACTCTTCCAAAGCTGCAGAGGGCAGCAGTGCTCCACTCCTCCGCTCGGGCTCCATCTTGGAAGGAGACTTCCAGGCCAGCTCCACTCTGGGACAACAGACTGCAGGGTCTGAGGAGGATGCCAGGGCGGAACAGAGCCAGCCCTCCGGTGCTCAAGCACAAAGCTCGTCTTCTTGTGGGCACAGCAGACAAGGCCACAGAGGCTCCACAGAGAGCCTCTCCTCCCAGTCAGGGGATCCGGCCTCACCCTCCGCCTTCCCCCGTAAAGCCCCATTCAGTCGGGCACGCCTACGCCTCCTGTCCTGTCGATCTATAGAAGAGCCCCGCGTGACCCCCGCTGTCAAGGATCGCGACCCGATACTCAAACACATCCTGAACTTGATAAAGGACCAGGCTCTCACAACAGCAAGGTGACTGACCTCAAGGCTTCTTTCTTTCATTTGCGTTATTGTACCATACAGGGTTAAATCATCCAAATCTTCCTCCTGTAGCATCCTGCAGACCCTGTCCCTGAGCAAAGCCCAGGCTCTGAGCGTGTGCAAAGTCCTGGAGATGGTTCAGCAGTGTTTACGTTCCCTGGGAAAGCCACACCTCTTCAAGCACCCTGCATCCTGTTCCTACAAGAGCTGCTGGCTGTGAAAGACTTCACAAGGTGCTTCTGTAGGACATGTTTTCACTCCACGTGTGGACAACAGTCAATAGTTTCATGTTGATACTAGAGTCGAGCACAGTTCAGTTAGATATTTGTGATTTTGAACATCGTCGTCTGGAGTTATGGAAGAACAGTATAGATTTGTTTCTTAGATCCTAAACTAAAGAGATTGTAGTTCTGCTAAGATATATTGCTCTGACCTCTGGTGCTGACGACAGTATTGGAGGTGCCACATGGATAGTTCTCGTCAGTATTGACCAATATCTACTTTGATAGTTACACATCCTGTGGAATATCCGGTATATTTTGACAAGAAGCAAAATTTGGAGAAAAAAACGATTTAGCTCAAAATGTCTTTTTGCTTTGTCTGTTTCAGTTCTTTCTCTCAGTTGTCAGACAGCGGGCAGAAGCTAGGAGAGGAGGTGAGGTGCTCCTACCATCAGTTGGTGCTCATGCTGGTGGAGGCAGCACAAGGCTTCACCAGCCTCAATGAGAAGTAAGCTTCTGTCCCTGCAGCGCACCACGCTCATGTTCATGACATTGCCATCAGGTAACATCAGACTCATTTCAGAAAACAAGGCCCCACCCAGTGGGAATGAAATGCTTTTCCTATTGATAACAAATGCTGATTCTAGCAAAAGATACAGCTTTCATTATTTCCTTTTTACAAATCAACAGTCCAAACTGCGCCTGAGTCTATTTCAGATCTCTTACAGTATAAAGGGATAGTTTGGATGTTTTTGAAGTGTGGTTGTATGAGGTGATTCTCCATCGTCAGTGTGTACCTATAGGAGATGGAGGTCGGCACGACACCAGTTTGGAGAAGCAGCCAGTACCAGCATGAGAGCAAACATGTATTTTAGACAACTAGAAAAAGTCCACCTAAGAAAATCTATATCGGTTTAAGTTTAATCTATATTTAGAACATTTCCCCTCTTTATATTACGTCAGACAGCTCTTTCTGACACAGAACTGATGCTACTTCAATCAGTTAGTTAGTTTGTGATGAACAACTCCAGTGTTGTGTGAGGTCAAATGACTGATTTTGTCTTGTGGTCTTGAAGAAAGCATAGATAATGGCTTCAGTTCCCCGTCACAAAGGGCTGTCAAAGTCCAAAAGAAAATCTAAGTTCTGTGTCTGAACTTTCTGTGAACCAAATGTCACTTTGTGCTGAACCTGACTGCTCCAAATGCTTCTCTGCTCTGTGTTCTTTCCTACAACCATGCCAACAGCTCAGAGAAGCTGCAGTTCTTTGAGCTACATGCTAACATTAGCATGCTGATATGCTGCTGTTCAGCAGGTGTAATGATTGCAATGTTCACCATTGTTGTGGCGTTTGTTAGCGTAAATTCACACGAAAGCGCTTGAAACACAGAAACATTTGTATTTAACAAGACAAACCCACACAGAGCCACACACAGTAACAGTTAAGACTGAGTAAGCTGCAGTAATATCTATTTACTCTGATAGTATAACCCAATCCCCAAAACCTGTCCGTCTAGAACACTGTGTGAGTTTTAAGTTTAACAAGCTGTATTCAAGTCAATATTTGTTTCAATGTATCTTTCAAACCATAGGTAGGAAAGTATGATGACAGTAATACTGTGTACAAAATGTGCCCGCTTTCATCCACAGATGCACATGTTCATTGCACGCTACTGTGACCTGCTCAATGTCGTGATCTCCTGTGACGGCTGCGAGAGGATGGCACCGCTACCGATGTCTGCAGTGCATGGATATGGACCTCTGCCAGACCTGCTTCCTCAGAGTTCTACACGTCAGAACTGAGCAGTCAGAAGCAGATGGAGGGAGAGTCTTTGGACAGCAACACCTTGAGCCGGGCCTCATCCCTGCAGACACACTGCTCCCAACTCATCACTGATTGTTTGCTCAAGGGCCAGACTGGAAAAGGCAAGTTTGAACCAGCAACTGGTTAGCTTAGCTTAGCCTAAAAACTAGAAGCAGGGATCACAGGGATGATTCCTGGAGTTCACTGCACTGGCCATTTCATTTGTGCGGATTAAACAAACAAAACACTATGATGTGCTAATTAAAGCGCTTTAGAGATTGATATATCTTTTCAAAGGGACAGCTCACCCCAAAAACAAAAATACATATAAAGCAGCAAAGAAATACATTTGAAAAACTCAACAGCAATGTCTCTGTCCAAAAGTCATGACCCGGTTACTCAAGATAACCCACAGAGCTGGTTGAAGCTGCTCACTGCAGGTTTGTATTTCTGAGGGTGGACTGTCCCTTTTTGTCTTTGGACAGAGCTGGCCTTACTGTTTCCCCCCTACTTCAAGTCTTTATTCTAAGCTAAGGTAATAGCCTGCTAGCTCTAGCTCTATGTTTAGTGTACAGATGCAAGATTGGTATTGATCGTAACTTGGCAAGAAAACGAGAATGCGTATTTCCCAAATAGCAGAATTATTCCTTTAAACAAACGCTGGCCTTGGGAGAGATAAGTTTCCTCCATCTCTTCATTTTTCACACATTTTTTCATCGACCTGGGTTCAACAATTCATTTGATCACCACAATGCAGTATTTTGTAGAGTTGTAAACGAGGGTTGCTTCATTTCTTATCCATGTATCTCATGGTATCTCAGGTTCTTCTGACCTGTATTCTTTATGTTTTGTTCTTTTATCTCCACGTAGGACTCCGTTCCTCAGCCTTGCTCGCTCTGCTGTCGTCCAATGAATCAGCTTCCGATAGTGAACTGTGTCCAGTCTCTCCAGAGTCCTCACAGGAGCTCAGTACAGCCACTGACACCTCCTCTCTCCCTGGCAGCACTGCAGCAGTCTGTTGTTTTACCTTTCTCAGCTTCAGAGTCCGGTCCAGAAACAGTCAACTCTGCAGCATCTGACGTTGTCAAGGAAGCAGACGAGAGGCTGCCCCAGGTTCCCTTCAGGAGCATGTGTTTTCAGAGTGCTCCAGAGAGAGGGTCCTGGGACGACTAGCAGCCATGCTGCCACCAGCCAAACCAGTATGTCAAACCAAAGACCAGTTTTTAGGGCTGAGACTATGTAACGCTAAACAAATACGCTTATATGCTTTGTTGTTGAGATCTGGATGAAATCTATATTTCTCTCATATCTGTGTCATTTTTAACACTTTGATTTTTGTACAGAAACAAAGGAGATATAATGCTTTTGTTACCTTTGGACAAAACCAGGCAAGCTGTTTACAGTCTTTATGCTAAGCTAAGCTATCCGCCTGTAGCCAGGATAGATGGACAGATATGTCAAGTTAAAGAAATACACCAAAATCTATCAACACTTTGTCAAGTTCAAACACTCCATTACTTTGTACCCAACATGCACTGCTGTTCCTGAAGTGTTCACGACTCAACATATTGCTTCAGCATATTTTGCATTTACCTACAGATACCATTGACATGGTCTTCCTTGTGTCCTCAGGGCAGCACCCTGTCTCTGCCCAGTCTGAACTCCATCCTGCCCAAGCTTTTCAGGGAGGTCATTTCCAATGCAGGCTCTCTGAACGAGACCTCCCACCTCACCCTGGGACTACTGGGTCAGCTGCTGCTCCGAATCCCTCCGATGGAGGCTGACACTGCCGTCACAGAGGCCCCGGCTGACAAATATGACTTGCTAACACAGGGAGAGGCAGCCAGTTCAGACACCCACGGCTGGAAGACCACCCGGCTGCTCTTCAGCCTCGGGGCTGTCTGTGTAGACCGGTAACAGAAAGGAAACCTGATGGAACCACAGAAATGAATTGTAGTTCATAAAAAATGTTCTGGATGAAAAACCTGCAGATATTTATACTAACAACAAGTCTGCACTTGTCAGTACCCACAAGGATTGTATCCAATCCAGAGCCATGGAGATATGATCCTACCCTATAAAAGCAAATGTTCATTTCTTTTTTACAGAGTGGGTCCAAACATTTGCTGAAGGAACTGTGTGGTTTTTACTTGGTAAAGTCACACATTACAGTTATCAGTCTGATCTTTGTGTAGTCATGTTATACCTGTGTAGTAAAACATATATATCCCTTAATCGCACAGAGATCTTATGCCAGAGAGCTCAAAGATTTGTTTGCTATTGATAAGCATTGAAGAAATATTTGCCACCCACCAGCTGTTATTGTTATTTTGTGAATAGTCTTTTCTCTTCTTGTCCTCTGTTTGTCAGTCGTATTGGTTTGGATTGGGCGTGCACAGTGGCAGATATTTGACACAGTCTGAATGCTTGTCCTGAGTGGAGCACAGTGATCGCTGCCTTCACTGACCACTGTATTCAGCAGCTGCCGCAGACATTGAAACGCAGCGACCTCTTCACCCTGCTGGTGCTAGTGGGCTTCCCCGAGGTAGGCAGAACATGTGCCACTGTGAACGTTGGTACACTCGTGCTGCCTGACTTTCTACGCTCAGCTGTGACTCCTCTGTGTCTCTGCCAGGTGCTGTGTGTGGGCTCCCAGACGGTGTTTATCCACCACGCCAATGAACAGCACAACATGATTTTGCTCACTTTGTTGGAGCCATAATGTAGTTTAGTTGTTTTCTTTTGTCTTTGAGGGAAACACTGGGTGGGTTTACACATGCAGTTCTGACATTGAACAGTGGGTGGCACATTAACCTAAACGTGCATATATGTAAGTGCCTGGTAATGAGAATCAGGTGTGTGGATGGGAAGCTAACAGTTTTTGACCGTGTCAAGGTATCGTGTCAATGTGTCTTGTCAGCGGCGTGTCAGCGTGGAGTTTCAAGGTCTTATATTATCCTGTCAAGTAACCTATGGCAGTCTGTTATGGTGTCAATCTGCACATGGAATAAATGCATCAACTGATCGAAAGAAAGACAGCGCATTGGACAGAGAAATGTTTGTGGAACACGCGTCCGAACAAGTTCTCCCGTTCGCCCCCCAGTGGCTTTAAGAAATAAAATGGATATTGGTTAAAGTTGTTGTGGAAAATAATCTTTTTAACTTCCCTGTGAGAAATAATCACGATGGAAACTTCTTAAAATATAAAAACATATTTATTGAACAGACACTAATAATAATTCAGCTGAATGGATAGAGCTCTTTCCCCACAGATGGTTCGGAGGTCTAACAACAATGAACAGACAAAACAGAGTGTATATGCACGTTATCTTGTCTCCTCTCCCTTCAACCCCCCCCCTCCCCCTCGCAGATGTCGTCCTCCGTCAGCCGCTGCACCTCCAAGGCCAGGTTCTCAGCCTTTTCGTGGGAAGAGGGTTTGGTGGTGAGATCAGACATTACAGCAAGCCAGAAATGCTAAAATACCTTATATATGCAGGTTTAAGCGATACAAGTTATATCTAAAAGAACGATATGATACATTTCCACAACAAAAGTCACTACACACTTCACAGAAAAGAACCACGCTGCAGTGGTGGATGTTAAGACACGCAAGAGGAGAACAGGTTGGTGCAGTTGACTTGAAAAACTTTTACCAGCGCCTAGAAGGAAATGAACCCTCTGTGTGCTTTCTCCTCTGTCTAGTGAAGGACTACCAACTCATCCAGTCTCAGGATTCCACTGCAACCGGTCTCCCAGGGCAGTCAGAGGGCCAGGGCCCCCCTAAGACCCTGCTCAGCCGCTACCTGAGCAATTCCACCTCAATCATCAGCCACCTACTGCAGACCAGCCAGGACAATGGCTCTCCTGATGCTGGGTTCTCTCCTTGGCCCTTAAAGGCCTCTACAATACCCTGAAGGTACCTGCCATTACCTAGGAATCTTCGATGTGGTTCTTGGCTAGGAACAACTATCTTAGATCATATAAGATTCTTCCAGAGGTGGTGTTCTCATTCTGTTGTGTCCTCTTGGGTAGAAACACGGAGTAGAGCGAGCTCAGCAGTCCATAATGTATTACTCAATGTCTTTACTCACCACTGAAAAATGTATGGACAAAAATGTTTGCTTATTAACGCCCACGCCACTTCAATTATACATTTTATTCCAATAAATAATTCTTCCTCCATCTTTAGACAGCCTTAATTCTTGATGCTTTAAATCAGCCTGATTTCTGGTGCAGGCTTATCCTACCTTTAAAAGACGTTGCTCTGCAGCTCATATTCTCTCTCCCGCTAATGAGGCACTTGTTTGGAACCGGTAGTCATTCCACTTTCATAAGAGGCTTTGAGCAAACATGTTTATTCCTTCTTAATCTCTGCACTGACAGTCCCCGAGAAGCTAAATGCCATTCAGAGAGTTTTACTCGAGCCTACGAAGGTGAAGGCTATTAATGCTCGTTTGACAGCATGGAGAAGTCATCTAAGAGGAACAACCCCGAGTTTAAAGAATCAACACATTGTTCTTATGTCCTCAGTGCGTTCAGACTATGTAGTTTAATGTGATATAGACATTATAGTTACATCACAACAGCAAAAGTATCTCAAATTGTACTTGAGTAGCTCCATGTTATGCTACTTTATACGTCGACTCCACACAAACAATGCATCACTGATTAGAATCCAGTAACAGGAAGTACAAATATATATTCTCAAAAGGGACATTCTGCAAAATAAGCACATTGCTTTTAGTACTTTGAGTACATTTTGATGCTTTGAGTAAGATTTTGAACGCAGTACTTTTACTTGTAACAGAGTGCAGCACTGTTGCCGCTGTTTGCACCGTTAGCATCGTTAGCTGCTAGCCACCTGCTCAGCAGTCTCCATGTTGAGAGCTGTGTAGAGCCAACGTATGCTTTGAATTCCGTGATTAGCATCTCTACCTAAAGGATCTGAATACTTCTTACAACATCACTGTTTCCCACTAAAAGCCAAGCACACAGCGTAAAGACATCACAGAGGATGAAAAGAAACATGTCCCACATTTTATATCAGTTCATAATCCTACAAACACCTCAATAATAATAATAATAATACGGTAATGTTTCAATGATGTCAACTGGCCTTTGAAGATGACTGAATGAGAGGGGGTCCCTCTTGACTACAGGGAGGTATTTTCCACCAACACATGAAGAAAAATAAGGGGGATTTCTGGGGATTGCTTCGGTGATCTTTTCAGAGGGCCAACACCATTACTGCTGGGACATCATCATTACAGCAACACTACAAGGGTCGACTTGGGTGAGTCTGTCGTAACCGTGATTGGGGCCTGATTGCTTTCTTCACTGCAGCAAAAGAAAATGACAGCGAGAAGCATCTGTACATCTTACAGAGAAGGTTGAAAATAGATGCTTCCAGATGAAATCCTCCTTCCACAAAAGGTTGGTTTAGGGGAATTTCAAATACAAACATGATCGTGCTCAGATCGACCATCATCTCCTGAGTAAACTGGATTTGTTTTGCCAATTTCACCAACTCAGAAAATAATCCTTTTCTTTTTTTTTTTAATCAAGCATTTGGAACGTGCATCTGAACCGTCCTCTCTCGGCTCATAATGTTCCCTCTCTTCACTCCTTTCCTCCACCTCTTACTTCCCCTCCTTTTCCCCGGCTTTGTCAGCTGTCTTTCCTACTCGCACCTTCTTTTTTGTGAATCACAGATGAGACGTCAACTTTGACAGAAAACCAGAGGCTGAACAAAACAGAACCAGTAAAACAACGCTCCTCTCTTTTCTCTTTCTGTTTCCACTTTTGAAGCTCAGATGAATTTGAGTTCTCTTCACTGTCGTGGTTTCTGTTGCTGTCCGACTGTTGTTGTTTTCATCCCTCACTCTGTTTTGTCAGTACTCATCCGTCTCTCTTATTTCTCTCTTTTCCCTTGTTCAACAGAGATGACAGGATGTGTTGTTTGTTTCCCTGCTCATCAGATGGTTGTCTTTCTCCTCTTTCTCCTTCATGTGCTTTCCACTCGGTTTTTTTTAGTTGTTTTTTTGCTCTCCCTGTTCGCTCTCCCTCGCTCTTTTAGTTGTTCTGTGCCGAGATGAAAAGATCACTCTGGTCTGCCGTTTGTTGTCTTTGCCACATGCTGCTAGTCTGACGGCTCGGGTCAAACGAACTGCTAATGTGCTTCGGGGGAATCGGTTAAATGATGCTCACTGCGGGGGTGAAGACATCAAAACTCCTCAAGGTTGCGCAGCATTTAGCCCTACAGCTTCCAGCTGTTTACAGAAGATGAGGCATGTTTGCCAAGCTGACATGCACATGTCATGCGGTTTTGCCTGCGTTGGCCATGAGAGTGACTGGGGGCCAACATTACAGTCGACGGGCTGCATCGGCCTGCAGCGGTCTCAGGGAAGATACGAGACGACGGTTTGTACTGCTGCACTGCCACGGACATCTAAAGGGGGTTTATTTTGAACACTTTCACCAGATCTGAGCCACATTCACACACACGATGTCAGTGTTATGTCTCTGGTTTAGGTCCGACACAGCTCAGGGTTTCTGCATTTTTACAGCCTGGTTTTGCTGCAAATTATGCATTTACTATTTTTAACATATTTTACTACTCCTTCCTTTTTTATGCACCCTAGAGGACAAAGACTACAGATTCATATATAATACTACCACGTATGAAACTGCTTCATTAGCATGATGGCAGCTGAGCAGAGAGGACCTTTCCCACTCCTCAGTTCCTGGCACTAAAGGGCTTTTTAAATTGTAAAGAACGAGTGCTGCTTAAGTAACTGCAGAGTACAGTGACTCATTAATGGCATGAGTACAGCACGTCTCTCTTCTTGTCCTCCATGCCTTCCATCTCTCCTTTGACAGCATGTTAATGCCTCCGCCAAGGCAAGGCCAAGGACAAGACAAACACACACACACAAGACAGGGAGGGGTACGTAGACAGATCCAGAGATAAAGAAGCGTATGTACGGTACAGAAAAGAAGACAAAGATAGACGGGGTGAGCAGAAAGGCATCAAAGAGAAATATGGAAATGTTATGGGGGAGAACTTTTCTATCCAGGCTCTGAGTGCCATATTAAGGGAAGGGAAAGAGAAAGGTACAGCATCATTTGACTTGCAGATTCTTTTGTTTGCCTGTGTGTGTTTTCATGCTGACTGAGGAGACTCTTGGCTTTAGAAGTCACCTCCACCACAGACAGACAGACGAGGATGAGTTTCAGCAGAATGCACGATGTGGCCTGAAGTCTAACTGTCCCCTTCGATAAGGACAGACCAACTTTAGGAACAACCAACCGGAGCAAACAGGAATGCCAAGAGGCATCACTACGCTCATGTAGGGCTGCACAATTAATCAAATTTTAATCGCGATCACGATTTTGGCTGCCACGATTAAATGAGCATGATCGTCGGCGATATTGACGTTTAAAATGCGTGCTCTGCTACATATCAAATCAAGCGCTTCCTCAACTAAGAGTCAGCCGACCACCAGGGGGAGAACGAGATGGGAGGTGTCATGGAGGTGTCATGGAGGTGTCATGGAGGTGTCATGCACGCACCCTGCAGCGGCAGCCTCAACAAAAGTTCTGTCTGCAGTCGACTCCGGTATTAGTAGAAGAGTAGAGAGAGACAGACAACAGAACAGAGAGCAGACGGGTGTCGTGTGAAAGGTAAATAAAATGTCAGGAGCAGAAGGCGAGGAGCTAGTCCCTCGAAAAGGATCATCATCAGTTATCTGGAAGTTTTTTGGATTTAGGGCAAGTGATGTTAAACAAGAAAAAATCATATGCACAGAGTGCGTTATGCTGCGTTCACACCAATCGCGCCGCCGGTATCGCCGGGGACCATTTGTGTTCATTCGCGTGAATCGCGCTGGACGCGCTGGAGAGGGGGCGGGGCTTATCGCCCTGAAAGCCGTTCAACTGTCCGCCATCAACCATGGAAAAAATAACCTCTATTTCTGCTTAGTACGTGTTGTGGAAGTCCCAGATATCACGGGAAACTAAACGCGTCATGTCTGGTTAATAACATTGTCCAGAGGAGCTCCGTGGATTGTATCGAGATGTATTCACTGTGTCTAGCAAGCCACACGTCCGCTGTTTACTACGGCTGTATGAGCCCCAAATAAACTGATTTGGCTGTGATTTAACTGCAATAAACCGACAAAAGGGGACTCCGAAATAACTACCTAATGATGCCGATTTGTCTGAATTCATGTTTTGTTAGTTCTCTCCGCAAGACGACAAGCAAATAACTTTTAAAATACTTGTTTTCTCAATGGAGCTCGGATGGATCGGTGCTAGGCTATGCTAACATGGTAGCAGCTCCATCAACACTCACAATAAGTGAAAGTGCAATAAAAAGATGTTGTCCCTAAAACTAATGAATAATCGTGATAAATAATCGTGATCTCAATATTGATCAAAATAATCGCGATTATGATTTTGGCCATAATCGTGCAGCCCTACGCTCATGTATAACATTAAATGTAATTCAGGACGTTCAGGAAAAGCCATGAAGGGACCTTTTTGAGAAGCAGCCTTCGGGGATCACAGCTCGGTGTTTTGTTTGTGAGCAGTTCACCGAGATTCCTTCGAAATTCACAAAGCTGTAATCCTGCATTATTAATCTACTTTATTGTTGCTTGGCAGTACATGTCAGAGACTACCAGATGGTTTATCAAAGTGATAAGATAATAAAAGCATTTCTCAGTATCTCAGTGAGGTGAACGCGTCAATAAATACATTGCTATTAATGTTTAACAACAATTCACTGTAAAAGATGAACATAATAAACATTATGGATGCGTTTGCCATTTTAATGTTGAGGGGATTTAAAGTTCATACAAAACCAAGCAAAAAGAAATTTAAATTAAAAATACCACAACCTCACTCACTATGACGGAGAGAAATGCAGAATTTGGCAATGAAAAATAAATGTCATTTAGATTGAAGCTGAATAAAAAGAGGGAAGTCTATTCAATGAAGCAATAACTATTCATTTGAAATGAGCGAGAGAGAGAGCAACAAAGTGAGCTGCGTCAGCAGATTTGTGTAATGATTGGGCAATCACAAACACCCATCCATATACCTATAGGTAGATACCTCCAGAGCAACACACACTTCCATGAGCAGCTAACATAGCTTGTTGTCTTTCAACCATCCCTGTAGACTCTGGGTGTTATGGACAATGTGGTCTTTATAGTCTTAAAAGATAATCCAGAGATTTACAGAGTTCAGTCATTATTTGTCCAGTGAAATAATTACCTCCGTCTCAATTGGTGCTCTGTGGAATGCAGAACGATGTTTTTACAGAGGCCGAGTCACTTATAAGCCCAGTTAGAGAACATTTCCACATATTGTACTACTTTTGCTTTCTACACATTTTGGCACATGAATAAAGTCAATTTACAGAAGGGGTGTGTTTCAATATTGTTGTCTGTCCTGTTTTATCGGGTTCTAAAATGGCGGAGTTGTGTGGACGCTAGGCGCAAACTTAGCAAAAGTTATACGTTTTAAAAAGTCAAATGTAGTCGTGTGGATGTAGCCACAGAGTGTGTTGGCCACAGAAGAGTGAGACCGTCTTCTCACTAAGATCACAAGTCTGGGTTATCTGGCACAGTGGCTGTTTCTGCAAGTTCAGAAACTGTTCAGACTGAGAATCTGTTTACATGAACACACGCGACAACAAAAAAACATTCACAAACGTTCACAGTTTAAAGAGTTCAGGTGGGGAATTATCCATCACCTTCTTTTCTGTATGGTCCTCTCTTAGAGACGGGCAAAGATTGATTTGACCTTCTCTCTCAAATCATTCGCATCAGGCAGCACCGATAAACAACACACACACACACACACACACACACACACACACACACACACACACACACACACACACACGGTATTTCTCATCCCCAGAGGACTGCTGGTCTGTGAACATACCCTGTGTATCTATATGTATGATAACCTATATATGGTTTTCCATATGTTTGGTGTACTTAGCTCAGAGCCCAGTGATGAGTTCTCCACAGTGGCTGGAGGGGTCACGACCCCATTAGACACAGGTTACACACATCGACCCTTTAGTGTGGGGGTTTATGGGAGTGAAAGTCCTGGTGTGGTTAGATTGTGCACTTTATGGATTATAGTGTGTGTGTGTGTGTGTGTGTGTGTGTGTGTGTGTGTGTGTGTGTGTGTGTGTGTGTGTGTGTGTGTGTGTGTGTGTGTGTGTGTAAAGAAAGAGAAAGAGAAAGCGAGACGGGTTAGAAATGGAGTTAAATTAGTTTAATATAATTCATATTAAACGCACATAGAAAGTATTGCTTTTTTCTCTTAGAATGTATAACACAGGTGAAGGTAAAAGAGCAAATAAACAATAGTGGCTGAACAGCTTCTGATTTACTCATGAACTGTTTTCAAGCCAGAGTATAAGTATATTGCTTCCAAACTGAGTAAATGTCGTCTCTTTGACTCGGTCCCAGACACATTCAAACTCTTAATGAACTTGCCATGTAGAGAATCGAACAGGATATTTAGTTGTACACCACGGTATTCTCCACAGTCAAGACACTTACACACCTGGTAAATATCTTATTTTTGTTCTTGAATTCACAAGAAAATGTAAATTGACATATTTTCCTCAAGTGACCAGGAATGTGGTACATAATCTAAAACAAATGTAGACTATAATAGTTTTGTAATGAGGTCTTTAGGCGGCATTAATAGATTTTTTGGGGGCTTATGGAGGACACAACAAGGCAAAAACTACACACCTCGGATGTATTTATTTAACCAACTCCTGAGGAAAAAAAACATCTGGCTCTAACCGCTGCTAGATGTTTGACTTTCTTCACCAGCTAGTTGCTAACTTTGTCAACATTGAAGGCACTGAGAAGTAATCAGTTGGTTTATTTGGTGTCACTATGAAAAATATGAATGAGTACTAGAGTAATAGAGGGGAGTAAATTCTACTTTTTCATTTTGTCACCTCCTCTTCTTTTTGAATTAAACAGACATCCCATTGATAAGAATGAAGAACGGTCTCTTGTTGCAGGTCATTAGACCCTCATCCAGCTCGTCATCGAGGTCGCTCTCTACACTCATGTTGCTGCACTTGTGATTTGCTGCCTTCACCTTTTGACGCCAAACTGAACTTTTAGCTTCTGAAATGATTAATGAAGCTACGCTGCTGTTCTGCACAGCGTCTCTCTCAGCTGTCTGCTCCCCGCTATGTTCACATTTTAGAAAATGTCATTGATATTTCCCTCATTAACAAGATATTATTTCACCCACCAGCAACCCATCTGTTGTTAATAAAGAGTAAGATGTGATGCATTTCTGCACAAACACTAATCCATCCATAAAACACTTCAGATCATGTCCTGATTCAAGCCATAACAAACAACACAACCATCAGGCAAATGTTGCTGTGTTTCCTGGGACCCAGTCATACTACCTCTTTAGGGGTGTAACAATACACGAATTGAACCATTCGGTACGAGGCTCACGGTTACGAACCGAACAATACCTTTGAATAATACTATTGCATTTGGAAAATGCAATGTTCTCTCGGTGGAGGCACCGCGCTCAACATGGCAACCCACCCGACGTGTCACGTGGTGGTGTGGCGGACCCAAACGCAGGCACGAACAAGGTTAGATAAAGTGAAAAGGTTTATTTTACAGGGGATAATGGGCGGTGATCCTGGGCAGAGCAAGGCGGGGCAGGGCAGGCAGACCGGGGTGTAAGCGTGGCAGGGAATGGATAGCGTCGTCGAGGCAGGCAGGCTGGGGAACCGGAGAGGATGATCCACTGTGGGCACAGTAAGACAGGGTAAGTTCAGGCAAACAATAAGACGAGGAAATAAACTCAGAATTAACAATAACGAGTGGCCAAGAACGGCAAACTAACACTGTGAATGCAACAATGATCTGGC
Organism: Leptoclinus maculatus; assembly: GCA_032191485.1. Taxonomy (NCBI): domain Eukaryota; kingdom Metazoa; phylum Chordata; class Actinopteri; order Perciformes; family Stichaeidae; genus Leptoclinus; species Leptoclinus maculatus. Next base: position 1,015,179 of record JAVDOI010000052.1, on the reverse strand, counting down.
GAAGAGTCGATGTGGAACCGGGGTCGATATACTGTTGGGTGATGAGTAGATGGAAGGCAGCTGGGTTGACTGGGCAGGTGAGGTGAATGAATGGAATCAGGAGGGCGCTGGGAGGAGACCAGGGGGAGCCACGCTCAAAGCACACACACACACACACACACACACACACACACAGAGACACAGCCTAACAGTGACACTACTTATTCACGAGCACATTTCTCCAGACCATAATTCCTGCTGAGCGACCTTCAGTTACCAAGCTCCTCTTTTGTGGAACAAGCTTCCCGTTTCAGTCCGGGGGGCAGACACACTCACCACATTTAAGAGTAAGCTTAAGACTTTCCTTTTTGATAGTGCTTATAGTTAGGGCTGGCTCAGGTTTGCCTTGGACCAGCCCTTAGACAAACTGGTATAGGCGTAGACTACAGGGGGACTTCCTAGGATACACTGAGCTCCTCTCTCCTCTTCTTCATCTCTGTCTGTATGAATTGATGTCCCATTAATGCTCACTACTAACTCTACTTCTTCCCCGGAGTCTTTGTGCTTTCTCGCCTCACAGGTTCCCATGGATCGTGGTTTCATCTGGACCCTGGTCCTTCCACCCGCCATGGCCCTGCAGACACCTACTACCAATTTTATTATTAACATTATTAACCCTAATACCGTTACCACTAATGCACATTACTGACTTTGTTTCTTCCCCGGAGTCCCTGTGCTTTCTCTCCTCACAGGTTTCCATGTATCGTGGTTTCATCTGGACCCTGGTCCTTCCTCCCGCCTTAACCCTGCTGACTCCCACTAATAAATAACACTCTTATTATTACTTACATTACTATTTCATATTACCGGTACCATTAATGCACATTATTGACCAGCTTCTTCACCAGAGTATCTGTGCTTTATCGCCTCGCAGGTACCTCTGGATCCGGGTTGTACCTGGACCTGGTCTTTCCACCTGCCGTAGTTCTGTCATACATTGAATGTGTTGAAATTACATTGCATGTGTTGTAAATTTGTTATGCTGTTCAACACTTGACATCTATTGCACTTCTGTCCATCCTGGGAGAGGGATCCCTCCTCTGTTGCTCTCCCTAAGGTCTCTTCCTCTTTTCTCCCCGTTAAAGGGGTTTTTGGGGGAGTTCTTCCTGTTCCGATGTGAGGGTTCCGGGAATAGATGATGTCATGTGTACATATTGTAAAGCCCTCTGAGGCTAATTTGTAATTTGTGATTTTGGGCTATACAAAATAAATTGAATTGAATTGAATTAGTCAGTTGCTCACTAAGTCACTCGGTCACTCCGTTGGTCAGTTGCTCACTAAGTCACTCGGTCACTCCCTTGGTCAGTTGCTCACTAAGTCACTCGGTCACTCCCTTGGTCAGTTGCTCACTAAGTCACTCGGTCACTCCCTTGGTCAGTTGCTCACTAAGTCACTCGGTCACTCCCTTGGTCAGTTGCTCACTAAGTCACTCGGTCACTCTCTTGGTCAGTTGCTCACTAAGTCACTCGGTCACTCCCTTGGTCAGTTGCTCACTAAGTCACTCGGTCACTCCCTTGGTCAGTTGCTCACTAAGTCACTCGGTCACTCCCTTGGTCAGTTGCTCACTAAGTCACTCGGTCACTCTCTTGGTCAGTTGCTCACTAAGTCACTCGGTCACTCTCTTGGTCAGTTGCTCACTAAGTCACTCGGTCACTCTCTTGGTCAGTTGCTCACTAAGTCACTCGGTCACTCCCTTGGTCAGTTGCTCACTAAGTCACTCGGCCACTCCCTTGGTCAGTTGCTCACTAAGTCACTCGGTCACTCCCTTGGTCAGTTGCTCACTAAGTCACTCGGTCACTCACTTGGTCAGTTGCTCACTAAGTCACTCGGTCACTCTCTTGGTCAGTTGCTCACTAAGTCACTCGGTCACTCCCTTGGTCAGTTGCTCACTAAGTCACTCGGTCACTCCCTTGGTCAGTTGCTCACTAAGTCACTCGGTCACTCCCTTGGTCAGTTGCTCACTAAGTCACTCGGTCACTCCCTTGGTCAGTTGCTCACTAAGTCACTCGGTCACTCCCTTGGTCAGTTGCTCACTAAGTCACTCGGTCACTCTCTTGGTCAGTTGCTCACTAAGTCACTCGTCACTCCCTTGGTCGCTCACTCACTCAGCCGGTCACTCAGTCGCTCAGTCGTCACTCACTCAGAGTGAGTAAGTGAGTGAGTGAGCGAGCAATCGACTGAGTGAGTAACCGACTGAGTGAGTAAGTGACAAGTCAGACAATCCCGTCGCTCCTTCTGCGGTCCAAAACAAAATAATTTACTGCATCTCCGAGCATCCACAGTGTTACAACTAAGCCACCCATAGTGTAAAACAATAAATATCTTTCAAAAGAAAGTCTTCATAACAGCTTTGCTTTGACCCGATAAACTGTACATTCTGCTTCTCACATCAAAAGTCAAATAATCCATTGTGATACACGAACACCAACTTTGAAACTTAAAATCTTTACAGTTATAGCACCGCGTCTGATTGTCTAATTCAATACATTTCAATATGCCTCTAAGCACATCTTAAACTGTTCTGTTCATTTGTAAGTAGAGCTTTAGGATACACACAGAATAGATTAGGTGTAACCTCTGAACGGTCTCTCCAGTTAATGAGAAAACACTACTTCTAAACGCATACATTTGTGTTACTAGTTTGTTGTCAGCTTCCTGCAGAACGCTTCCTTCTTCAACTGAATAACCTTTTCATCAACAAGGAAGGTAGGTTTCATTCTAAAATCAGATATCTGCCATTTCAAAGAGGAGACACTTCCTGTGAAGACATTGACTAATCTAAGAAATGGATATTTTAAAAGGGTATTTGGGAATGCAAGAGTGTGATTGACAGCACCCTGATGCACTAAATTATTTTCAATAAATTATAGATATACAGATGAACTTTGAGTAATGATTTTCTGAATGTCATTAAATGAGGTATGAGATGTCTATAAGACACTGACAGGAAGCTTACATTACTCATCTCAAAGTGCTCTTTCGTATCACCTCTCTAAATTCAGTCTCAATTTCCCCCCCATGTATGAGGGAGGACGGAGGAAAACAGAGGTGAGAGTGCCTCACAAACAGAACAGAGACAGAGAGACAAGCAGATGAGAACAGTGAGACAGAGAGAAACCAAGTGGGGGCAAATGTACAGATGGCCAGAGAGTGCCAGACAGACGGAAACACACCGATGCAGACTGAGCACACACACAAGTATATTTCACATGTAGTCTATAGCGTCATCAAGCCTTGTGCCGTGTGCTGTAGTTTCTCAGTCTTGTACTGTCATCTAGTGGCGAGTTCAAAATAACCATATCAAATATCAGTGTCCTAGGTTCTCGGACACATTTGTTCTTTATCAGGAGAACTATAATAAAGAACAAGAGACACATTAAGCTAACATTCTTGTAAGATAACAAGGAGAAGATAAGCTGGACATTGCCTTCGCCCCATAGTGGTTTGTGATACCTAAGTCACAACTAGAGTTTGTTGGTGCGTTTACTCGCGTGTCTGTTTTAGAGACAATGGTGAAGCAAATGAAGTCGTTTGACTAACCCGTCAATATCATCGACAAATGTGCAAATTGATTCAACTGACAAAGAACTAAATGAGTATTGGGAGGTACAGTATCTCTGCATCTTTGAGCTGGACGGGAAAATGATACCCAGCGGACGCATAACTGCATCTTAAGCACTTGTGACCATAAATAGCAACCATTCTTGTTTCAGCAAATAAAAGCTGCTAACCGCTAGTTTTGAGCCCTGACTCCATGGTTCGTTAGCACTCTTGTAAACAGTCAAAAGCATTAAGGATGTGAGGTTATACTGTTGTATTGAGCAGCATGGTTGGTTTGAGTGAGCTGAACCTATTCATTGGACACAGTACACACGACTGTGTCATGTTTTACCTTTAAGTAAACTATGTTTTGTCTCTTGCGTAAAGGAATTTACAAATAGCGTCTGCTTCAACTGTGAAATTGCATTCCCCTTAGCTACAACTTTATCCAAGGGCAACATCTGAATCCTTGCACTGTTAATGGCAATAATTCAATAAATATTGAAGAATATCGGCATTCAAACTCCCAGTTTCTTTCTTAAGATGTTTCATAAAGAACGAAAGTCGACCCACAGGCCCATTGTGTCTCAGGAGAGAGGGAGAAAGGGAGACAGATAGACAGGGAGGGAGGGAGGGAGGGAGAGAGACAGGGAGGGAGGGAGAAAGATGGAGGGGAACAGGGAGGGGGACGGACGGACGGGGAGGGAGGGAGAAAGAGAGAGAGGGAGAAAGATGGAGGGGAACAGGGAGGGGGACGGACGGACGGGGAGGGAGGGAGGGAGGGAGAAAGAGAGAGAGGGAGACAGACAGAGAGGGAGGGAGAAAGATGGAGGGGAACAGGGAGGGGGACGGACGGACTGGGAGGGAGACAGGGAGACAGACAGACAGGGAGGGAGACAGGGAGACAGGGAGGGAGACAGGGAGAGAGGAAGGGAGGGAGGGAGACAGACAGGGAGGGAGACAGGGAGAGAGGAAGGGAGGGAGACAGACAGACAGGGAGAGAGACAGGTAGGGAGGGAGACAGGGAGGAAGGGAGACAAAAAAACAGGGAGGGAGACAGACAGGGAGGGAGGGAGACAGGGGGACAGGGAGGGAGGGAGAAAGACATTGAGAGAGGGAGGGAGAAAGACAGACAGACAGGGAGATAGACAGGGAGGGAGAAAGACAGACAAGGAGGGAGGGAGACAGACAGGGAGGGAGACAGGGAGGGAGGGAGACGGGGATACAGGGAGGGAGGGAGACAGGGAGGGAGGGAGGGAGACAGACAGGGAGGGAGACAGACAGACAGGGAGGGAGGGAGGGAGAAAGACGAGGGAGGGAGACAGGGAGGGAGGGAGGGAAGGAGAAAGATGAGGGAGGGAGACAGGGAGGGAGAAAGACGAGGGAGGGAGACAGGGAGGGAGGGACACAGGGAGGGAGAAAGACAGGGAGGGAGGGAGGGAGGAAGGGAGACAGACAGACAGACAGGGAGGTTGGGAGACAGACAGACAGACAGACAGGGAGGTTGGGAGAAAGACAGAAAGACAGGGAGGTTGGGAGGGAGAAAGACAGACAGGGAGGTTGGGAGGGAGAAAGACAGACAGGGAGGTTGGGAGAGAGAAAGAGACAGGGAGGTTGGGAGAAAGACAGACAGACAGGGAGGGAGGTTGGGGGAAAGACAGACAGGGAGGTTGGGAGGGAGAAAGACAGACAGGGGGGTTGGGAGGGAGAAAGACAGACAGGGAGGTTGGGAGAGAGAAAGACAGGGAGGGAGGTTGGGAGAGAGAAAGAGACAGGGAGGTTGGGGGAAAGACAGACAGGGAGGTTGGGAGGGAGGGAGACAGACAGGGAGGTTGGGAGGGAGAAAGACAGACAATAGAATAGGAAGAATGAATTAATTCACTGACAATAACCTTAATAGACAAGACTGCAGCCAGAAGTAACTAGTTATTTCTAGCCAAACATACCCATTCAACAACAATTCATACCCGATTAGGAGATGACACAACTTCAAGGGGAAAGTGAACAGATTCAATTTGAGGGTAAGTGGCAACCTATTCTGTTTTCTTCTGCTCAAATGCATTCTAACAGCAGAGGATCGATTAACTCTCCTCAACAGACTGTCACAAGACATTTGGTCAAAAGCTTATTTCCAGCCCACAATATCATCATGGACTCAAATACAACCAGAAATAATCTCCACACTTCTGTCACTTTCCAGCTGGAACGTGTCAGCAAACACAAAAGAGTCTCAGCACCTTGTATTGTGCACCGGTGGTTCGGTATCCTGCGTAAATTGGGAGTTTAAAGTGGGCAATGATTGACAGCTCCAAGTGGCTGCTCTGTCCCGCCTTCCCTCCCATCTATTTCTGTCTGATCAAAGCGTGCTCACAGGACAACAGACAGGCAGCAGCCATCGCTAGCTAAATGAAACAAGATCCTACAGCTCAGTTCAGATTCCTACAAACATGCAAAGGATGTAACTTTAGCATTATGTTAATTTGCCGGGTCATATTACAACAAAACTACGAGGTGCGTTTACATGAACAAAGGTGATGCGATAGTCCACTTGTAGTACAAAGTATACTACAGTAAGTAAATCAAGAGAAAGTAAATACTTTTCATCATAATAGATCGTTTGACATGAACGTACTAAAGTCTGAGAGAGTCTCGTTTAACAGCAGACAGGATGATGTCTAACAACGTAGGTGTGTCGCTGTGCTATCACATGTGACCAGCTGATACCACGATTGACAGCACTAAAAAAAACAATGACAGCAAGGAGATTATGAGTAAGCATGCGTCAGAGGAGTGAGGATGTATGAGAAATTACAGGCCTAAATATGCAATAGAGGATATGACATCGTTTCTTGCAGAACCAGACCAGTTTCTTAATATTTTATCAACAAGTACTGATCATAGATAAATGCTTGCAAACATTCAGAAATAACTTGCAATCAGAAACTCTTCAATTTGAGGGCTGTATGCTAACGATTCTTATCTGGAATTCTCAGATATTAACGTCAACAAGTATCAGCTTCACAAATTCAGCCTCTATTTTATGTTCAAAACAACAACAAATGAATGCTCATGTGGATTAAAAATCTGTCTCTAGTTCATTGTCAAGCAACAAGTGCAGCTGGTATACGTTTATGTTGCATATCATAATTGATAGGCTCATAAAGGCATGGTTAATACAAAGGAACTGTAAGTCTGTTAGCTGGAAACACCTTTGTATGAAGGTGTTAAATGCAGGTTAAATGTTCTGAACTCTAACTGATCCAGACTTGATGTCAAGCGGATCGGCCAGGGATGGTTTTCCCCAAACCCCCTCTTCTGCTCCGAGGATTTACACACACACACACACACACACACACTTGATCGCAGTGCTTAGACGGCTCCAGAGACACTCAGCGCCGAGGCTTTTCACCATCATGGCACGCCAGTCACTCCACTTCTCTCTCATCTGATATATTTCCTGTAACTTCCTGTCTGCCTCTCTTCCAATGCATTCTCTCTCCCACTGAAGGGTTTCGGGTTGCTAGTTGTAAGCCTGGGAAATGTTTGCAGTGTGAATCACAGTTAAAAGCAATCTGCTGGCCTGCCTCTCGCTGCAGCTGTGATTTTGGTTCCAGCGTGAAAACATTTGTGGGGACACGGGCGTCAGCTGGATATGGCGACATGTCATACTGTGTATCTCAGTCAAAGTGAGCACAAAAGGAAATGTATAAACCAGTTTGCCTCCAGTATAAAGCTCACATTACTTTCAAGTAAAGTTCAATTCCTCCACAGCCCAAATCTGCGTTTTCCTCCTCTGACCTCCGTGTGCAATATGTTCAGAAGATGCCACTCGTCAGTAAAAGGTGTGTACCAGAACAACGTGTGACTGAAGTGTTTGCGTACATGTCTGTGTGTCCTATAGGTCCAGTGTTCTGCTCAGAGGATGAGACGCGTCTGGTGAAGACGCTGTTCACTGGTTACAACAAGGTGGTTCGCCCCGTTAACCACTTCAGTGAAGCCGTAGTGGTCACCGTGGGACTACAGCTGATACAGCTCATCAGTGTGGTAAGAGAGAGGGATGGAGGTGGCAACACCAGAAGCAAAATGTAGAAAACATGACATTATGCTCACATCATTTACACTTGAGGCCTTCAGGTTTACTCAAAATACTATTGCGAGTGAAGAGCGTCCGGTTTCTGCATTTTACATAAAATAAATCATTATGGAACTAAACAGCTCTTTGCACCTTCTAAGAAAACACATCCATCGTGTCATTTCATGGAGTTATTTCATTTTATGCAACGGCCAAACTATGTGAAATAAAAACAGACAATATTCCGCAATGCAAATAGCTTCTCTTTTCAATTACCATACCAACACACTCGCATGCAGACAGCAAGTCACAAGTATTTACAACACGTCATGGCACAGCAGCCAACATAGTGCAAACATCACGCAAAACAACCAGGAATTTGGGCCAAAGACCAAAGCTTCTACTCACATGAATCCAGCAGGAATGTTTATGAGAAAAAGATGCAACAAGGTGAAAGAGAGCTAATGACCAAAGGCTGGGCGTGCCTTTACACTGTAGCACCAGGGTCATTACAACCATATCTGCTCTGTGACGGCACGGCGGCCACTAAACACAAGCACAATGCATATTAAAATGAATTGCTCTTACTGTTTGTAGCTCTCCTTCTGCGTTCAGGCTGTGACGAGGACGTCCATGGCACTTTACAATGTATGAGGTGAAGAGGATTTGAAGTCTTCAATGTTTCACTCCTGCTGCAGAACCAGGGTCACAACAAAAATATCGACTCCTTGATGGCACCGCGGACAAAAAGGAACACAAACAGCACAACACGAGCACAATGCAAATAAACAATAAGATGGCACAGCGGCCAGATAACACCAGCAGCACTACACAAGCAGTCTTTAGCTAGTTCAAGCAGCCTTTAGCTAGCTCAACTAGTCTTTAGCTAGTTCAACCAGTCTTCAACCAGTCTTTAGCTAGTTCAAGCAGCCTTTAGCTAGCTCAACTAGTCTTTAGCTAGTCTTTAGCTAGTTCAACCAGTCTTCAAGCAGTCTTTAGCTAGTTCAACCAGTCTTCAACTAGTCTTTAGCTAGTTCAAGCAGTCTTTAGCTAGTTCAACCAGTCTGTAAAGATGAAGACGATGGCACAAATGTAAAACAAACAACTGAATTTAGCTTTATCGGCACATAAGTAGACCAAATGATGAAGATTTCCAGTTTTCACATCAACAATGTGGATGTGCACCTGGAGTGGAGTCATCAATAACTCCAGTCCCTTATATGTAAAATCTTTTGGGGCGTAGGCTCACCAGACTATAGGACCAGGGTCACATCAAACATATCGCCTCAGAGAGGACACAAGCAACACAACACAAGCAGTCTTTAGCTAGTTCAACCAGTCTGTAAAGATGAAGACCATGACACTTCACACAATGTAAGTGAATAGGAATCTTTAAAAAAACAAAACAAAGTTTAAATAATCCTCTTATGGAAATAAAACATAACTCATCTTCATCAGCACAATAGTGGACCAATTTAACTAAAGTATGACAATGTTCACCCCACCAATGGGAACATCTGAGCACCTTCAACTAATGTAAACTCTTTCAGGGGTATACCACCCAGACTATAGGACCAGAGACACACCAGAGAGGACACAAGCAACACAAGCAGTCTTTAGCTAGTTCAACCAGTCTGTACAGATGAAGACCATGTGGCACAAATGGACAGTAACGTTACCTGGCGTGGGAATACAGTCAGTCTCAGTGTTATGCTAATGTTGGGCTAATAAAGTTAGCAAAAGACACCTCATTTTTCTACAGTCACAACAAAGCAGCACAACACAACCACAATGCAAATGAAAAAAGAAGTAGTTACATTAGCTCTCTCTCCTTCTGGGTCCTCAGCCGGCTTCCGGAGTCTGAAGACCAGATGAAACCCGTGGCTGAAATGAGAACAATTAACTAGCTAACTAGCTTTAGCAAGTGTTGACAAAAAAAACGAAGTTTGGTTCATAACTAGGTAGATCTCCTCAGCTGGTGAGCGCCGATGTGTGATCATCTCCAAGTCCTCCAGCTCAGTCCTGCTAAACAAAGAACTCGATGACTACATTTTCAACTTCTAGAACGAACGATGACCAGCGCACGTCAATCAAGGGCGGTGACGTCAGCAGCGCTTACTTTAGCAGTCAAATGAAAAAAATAAAATACATTTGTGTCCACCTGCTAACGGGCTCTGAGCATGCGCATTGTTGTTTTCTCACACTACCGGTACTTGACTTTGCGAGTCAAGCCAAACTTAATAAACCATTTAAAAGCTATTCTATCCAGTCACTTATCTTATGTTGTATTGTAATGATAAAGTACAACTGCGGGTGCTTTATTGTCATGCATTAATCCACAATTATCCACACCGTTTTTTTTTTGTTGCCAGCAAGTAGTGCTTGACCATTGCTTCTAATTATTTCTAACATTAACATTAGCAGTACACCCAAACAACCTGCGACGTTGCTGGCATATGTTTTAACGTTAAGGCGGCTGTGACTATCTCCAAAACCTTTTTACTTTGAATGTGTGGTGTCAAAATGTTTAATTCACATTCCAGATTGCCTCGGCCATTAATATAATAGGATGTTTGCCTCTGAATGTGCTTATTTATTGTTAAAATGCCACAGATTGTCGAAATAAATGGTTACAAGCGTGCAGGTTCTATTTTGTCCTGAAATCTCTCGTGAAAGTCTTACTTGCCTCAGACTGTTTTTGTTTATTCTGTCTTTTTCTGCTTCTCTCAGGATGAAGTTAACCAGATTGTGACCAGTAATGTTCGTCTCAAACAGGTAAATGTGACTGTTGACTTCAGGAAAACCAAAAATATATGCCAACTACACATTTAGAAAATTCCAATGACAATGGTCAGAGGGTATACGCCACATTGCAAGTATGTAGATTTAACAGGATATGGACTAATGGATTAATTAATTAGTATTAATTTCCCTAGAAATGAATGCTATTAAAGTTTTTACCATGTGACACCCAAAACACAGTTACTCAAGTATTATATATCATATATTGGTAGCACTTTATAATAACTACACACTATGAAGCATTAGTTAAGCATGAGTAAACACTTAATTCATCATTTATAAAGCATTGTTCCTACATTAATAATTCATTAGTATGCAGTTCATAACAACAGTTATAAATGTTTTATTCTTGATTAATAAGCTTGTCTATTTTGTGTTTCATTATTGTGTTTTCATACTTTACAAATGATGGATTCCCCATTTGTAAATGAAGTATTATATATTTTACAAACCAATAATTAGGGAGTTGTAGATGATTAATAAGATCATTTATAAAGTGTTAGTAAATGATTAATAACTTATTTAGATGTACATTATTCATGCATTTATATATATATGATTCAGATATGCACTAATGGTTAGGGACTATGTTAATATATGCTTTATAAATGCGTATTAATACTGCAAGTCATGATTAATTAATGATTTATTAAGGTAGTTACTAGTCCTTAGTAAAGTATTTTGTGTGAGCTCATCTAAAGTGAGGACTATTTATGCCTTACAAAGCATTTATTAAGTATTTTGTGTGAGCTCATCTAAAGTGAGGACTATTTATGCCTTATAAAGCATTTATAAATGACATTGAAAGGCCAGCAGTGCCTCAAAACCCATAGTTTTTGAACAGAAAAGGCAAATAGACACAACACAAAGTGATCAAGAACATATCAATATTTATTGCAAGATGCAAACAATATACTGTTAAATACAAACCTCTCAGGCATTCATTCATGTAAGAAACAAACAAACAGACTTTCTCCTTCAGGAGAACATGGCTGGATATAACACATTTGTAAATATACAACTGGAGCTAACCAGGAGCTTTGCATATTAGTTTACATTTACTTATTTAACTATTAATTTCATACCAAGCATATCGATCTCATTCACATCCACTCCACATATAACAGCTAGTTAGCCATCTGTCACCTGGATCGCTCTATTTACAACGGAGGTGACGCGTTAGCGTGCGCCTGTCTCAGGACCTCTAGTGCTAGCTGGAAGGCTAGCTGGATACTCATCCTCCATAATGTGTAACGTTACGTGACAGCAAACTAAGAAACACAGACGGGCATTGGAGGCCCGTCAGCAGTCACTCTTTCTGGCGGAGGTCCGCGCGCCCTTTCAACTTAGGTCGGAGTTTACCATCGCATAAGTGCACTTCCGTATCAGTTCCTGAGCGAAACGTTTGTCCCACGTTGATGACGTATGAAGCGGTCTTTTCCTTTGTCCGTCCCACATTGATGACGTTTGGAAAGCGGGATTTCACTCGATTTCACTTATTTCGCTTATTGCAAACAATGAGCAGATTCGTCCGGCTGCCATCGGGACATGCAACTGAAGAAAAGTGCGAGCAGTGGAGATCGATATGCTTGGTTAAAATGAATAGTTAAATAAGTAAATGTAAACTAATATGCAAAGCTCCTGGTTAGCTCCAGTTGTATATTTACAAATGTGTTATATGCAGCCATGTTCTCCTGAAGGAGAATGTCTGTTTGTTTCTTACATGAATGAATGCCTGAGAGGTTTGTATTTAACAGTATATTGTTTGCATCTTGCAATAAATATTGATATGTTCTTGATCACTTTGTGTTTTCTGTTAAAAAACTGGGTTTTGAGGCACTGATGGCCTTTCAATGTCATTTATAAATGCTTTATAAGGCATGAATAGTCCTCACTTTAGATGAGCTCACACAAAATACTTTACTAAGGACTAGTAACTACCTTAATAAATCATTAATTAATCATGACTTGCAGTATTAATACGCATTTATAAAGCATATATTAACATAGTCCCTAACCATTAGTGCATATCTAAATCATTATATATATAAATGCATGAATAATGTACATCTAAATAAGTTATTAATCATTTACTAACACTTTATAAATGATCTTATTAATCATCTACAACTCCTCAATAATTGGTTTGTAAAATATATAATACTTCATTTACAAATGGGGAATCCATCATTTGTAAAGTATGAAAACACAATAATGAAACACATAATAGACAAGCTTATTAATCAAGAATAAAACATTTATAACTGTTGTTATGAACTGCATACTAATGAATTATTAATGTAGGAACAATGCTTTATAAATGATGAATTAAGTGTTTACTCATGCTTAACTAATGCTTCATAGTGTGTAGTTATTATAAAGTGCTACCCATATATTTTAACAATGAATCTGCTGTTTAATTTACATACTTCAATGTAGTTGCAACTGGCAGCCCATTATCATGTATTTATATGCTTTTTGTTGGTGAATATATTACACAAATACTATCACAAATGAATGATATTTATTGTTTCAACTAGTTGAAATAGAAAGAAGGGAGGATTCATGACATGGTGACTGCTGGAGGTTATTTATATTTATTCTGCTGTGATATATACAGTACATGACAACTTGTATTTTCACAATGTATTCATTCTGGGAATAAAAACAACTAAACTTGGCTTCATCAGTACACTAGTACAGTGATTTTCAACCAGTGTGCCGTGAGCGATCGCCAGGTGTGCCGTGGGAAAATGTCCAATTTCATTTAATGAGTCCAAAAAATATTATTTAGTTGCTGCAAATACTTTGCCATTGTTGAGCGTCTGAGCTGCAATATAGTGGCTGGCTAAGTAATAATACTCTTCCATGCCAGTGGGTGGCAGTAGGTAGCGCAGTAATGACCGTGTTAATTTAGGACAGTAGAATGAAATGATGGGGGAGGTTGAGGTGACGAGATGAACAGATGGAGAAATATTTGAAAAGGAAAAATGGGCCCTGGACAACATAACCCAGATGAAAAGCCTAGTAAGGATCAACACATTTAGAGACTTGTCATTACATTGTCAGCATATATCCGGCCCTCGGTACAACGGCCCGCCAGAAAATATCAGATGTTTATCTTAACTGGCCCGCCACACCACAGAGCTCCGGGACGAAACGTGGCGATGTGAGCTGGCTTTATGTTCAACATAACGAAGCATCTCACTGCGCTAAACCTCCAGCTTCAGGGACGGGGACGTGTGATCACAGACATGTGTGATGCAGTAAAAGTCTCCACCGCTGTGTTCCCGACTGAGCATTGTGCTGATAAACTGGGTGCACTTGGCACAGAGTTCACTCGGCGAGTTGCCGACTTTGCAGCTCAGAAATTTTTATTTGAACTGCTCAGCAATCCGTTTGCAGTTGACGTGGAAAGAGCACCCGTGGAGCTGATAGACCTCCAGTGTAATGACACTCAAGGCAAAGTATGACTCTGAGGGCGCTGCACAGTTTCCAAGCTTCATCCCAAAACGATGCCTTAACTCCGCCTACATGCTGCTCAAATGCTCTGCATGTTTGGAAGCACATACCTGTGTGAGCAGCTGTTCTCTGTGATGAAGATGAACACAGACCCACACAGGAGTCGTCTCACTGATGCACACCTTCACTCCATCTTGAGGGTTTCCACAGAACCTAACCCCAGATATTAATGAACTGGCAGCCAAGAGAAGATGGCAAACATCTGGCTCTGGCACATATAATAATGTAGCCTATTTCTTTTTGCACTTTGTCCAATATCCCTTCTATCCTGTTTATTAAATGGTGACTCTATTTGGCCCTCAACGTAGTCCCAATTTTTAGTTTTGGCCCTCTCTGAGATTGAGTTTGACACCCCTGGTATATATACTGTATTATGATAAAAGGTGTCATTTTGTAACGTTTTTGGTTGTTGGTGTGCCGCGGGATCTTTTTAATGTAAAAAGTGTGCCGCGGCTCAGAAAAGGTTGAAAAACACTGCACTAGTAGACAAAATGATCTCAAGTTTCCCTGATTTTCACCCCAGCAATGGCTCGATGTGAACCTGAATTGGAATCCAGATGAGTACGGAGGCATCAGGAAGATCAGAGTCCCTTCACCCGACATATGGAAACCAGACCTGGTGCTGTACAACAAGTAAACACACACTACTCAAACTCACACACACCTATACGTCCAAATGCATCGCATGCTTCTCTCACACTCTCCCTTTGTCCCCGTCTTCCTCTTCCTCAGCGCTGACGAAGACTTTGCCATCATCCACGAAACCAAAGTCCTGTTGGAGCACACTGGGATGATAACGTGGAACCCTCCGGCCATCTTTAAGAGCTACTGCGAGATCATCGTCCTCCATTTCCCGTTGGACCTGCAGAACTGCAGCATGAAGCTGGGCACCTGGACGTACGACGGACTGCTGGTCGTCATCAACCCAGTGAGTGTGACTTATATATAATGTATATATATATATTCACAGGGTTATGTTGACATGTCAGTGTGAAAGCTTGTGTCTGTGGTTTCAAATACTACAGATTTAGTATCCTATGACTCCTGTCATAAAACTGTAGTTTACAGCATGTAACCCCTGAATATCTTCACCTTTAAGGCCCTTTTCTACTGCAGTGCATTACCTCCTATACTCCTCTGTCTTCTAGGACAATGATCGGCCTGACCTCAGCAACTTCATGGAGTCTGGTGAATGGGTGCTAAAGGACTACCGGAGCTGGAAACACTGGGTTTACTACACCGTACCTCCACATCACCTACCACTTCCTGATGCTGCGTCTGCCTCTCTACTTCATCGTCAACGTCATCATTCCCTGCATGCTGTTCTCGTTCCTCACCGGACTGGTCTTCTACCTGCCCACCGACTCCGGTACGCAGACGTAGACAGAAACCTTGACGTGTGTGACTAAATAAAGTAGGTTATGAGCGTTTGTAAGTGACATGTTTACTTGTTCACATGTGTGGCACATTTCAGGTAAGTATTATGAATGTGGAAACTGAGGAAAAGCTCATGAAGTCACCATTTTGGGGACACTTTCATACATGGAAAATACATGAAATCCACTGGGATGTGCTTGTACTACATGAGCTTGCTATTCTGTAACATTAGAGCATAAATAAAACACAAGTTTGTTCATCAGTTGGCCTGTAGAGCCATAACTTGCCACTATTTCCACTATAAGAGCTGTTTAAAAGTAGCCTGAATGTCTGTCTCTGTGTCCGTCTCCCTGTCTCTCTACAGGTGAAAAGATGACTCTCTCCATCTCCGTCCTGCTGTCTCTGACCGTCTTCCTGCTGGTCATCGTGGAGCTGATCCCCTCCACCTCCAGCGCCGTGCCTCTCATCGGGAAGTACATGCTCTTCACGATGGTGTTCGTCATCGCCTCCATCATCATCACCGTCATCGTCATCAACACGCACCACCGCTCGCCCAGCACGCACACCATGCCCCCCTGGATACGCAAGGTTTACACCCGCGATGATTTAAGAAAGTGTTGTGTGTGTGTGACTGAATAAAAAGAATGCATCTGTTTGTGTCTCAGGTCTTCATCGAAACCATTCCCAACTTGATGTTCTTCTCGACGATGAAGCGTCCCAGTCAGGAGATCCGGCAGAAGAGGTCGTTCCCCACCGACATGGACATCTCCGACATCACCGGCAAGGCCGTTTCTCTCTGCGTTGTACTGTTATGTTTATAATGAATATGTATTACCAGAAGTATGACCTGTCTCTCCCCTGCAGGTAACCCCACCCCCACCAGTGTCACCTACCAGTCTCCCATCACCAAAAACCCGGATGTTCGCAGCGCCATTGAAGGGGTGAAGTACATCGCTGAGACCATGACATCAGACGAGGAATCGAACAATGTAAGACAATGGAAACAAGTGGTTACACAATTCATAAAGCAATCCCAAGACTCTCTTATTAACACGTTATGTCTTGTTCGGATTAAACAAACAAGACATAACGTGTCAATAAGAGAGCCTTTGGGCGGAGCCAGGCTAGCTGTTTACCTCCGTTTTCAGTCTTTGTGCTAAGCTAAGCTAACCGGCTGCTGTCTCCAGCCTCACATTCACTGTACAGACACAGAGACTCGTATCAATCGTCTCGTCTCTCTGCCAAAAAGCTAATTTTCCCAAATGTCAAAATATTCCTTTACATTTCCATTCAATTTAATTCAAATGTAATTAATTATAAGATTTTTTTCATGTACCTTGGTAACCAGACCAACAAATGGGGACCAGAAACACAACAAGTCTCATGTGTGTAAAGCAAACTTTAAACACATAAAGCAGCCAAACCCATCATACAACTGATGTAAAATGACATCAGTACCACATACCGTTTACTAAATACCCAAATAACGTTCACTCCTAGTCAGAGCACTTCAAACACGACTCTCTCTCTCTCTCTCTTCCTTCCTCGTCTCGTCTCAGGCAGCAGAGGAGTGGAAGTTCGTGGCCATGGTTCTGGACCACATCCTGCTCTGTGTGTTCATGGCCGTGTGCATCATCGGGACGCTCGCCGTCTTCGCCGGGAGACTCATGGAGCTCACCACGCTGTAGAGGACCCCGACCCACGAGGGGGTTAGGTGTGTTGTCAGGACAGACGTCAGTGTTCTCACACACACACGCACACACACACAGTTTGAGTTGATCTTTAAATCCCCTTCCAATGTACACGGTGCGTTCACTGACATTGAGGAGAACGCAGCTAAATGCAAATCCATGCATCTCCAGATCTACATGCGTCATACTTGAAGTTATTTTTTGTACAGTGTTTTATTGCTGCCATTCCCTCTGGAGTACATGTTACTACTCTTCTGTAAAAGCCATAATAATTCATTTGTTTTGTCTTTTTTTTGGGGCAGCTTGAACCTTTTCCTACCTAGCCCCATTTTTAGGCCTCTGCTCGAAAATAGTTTACCCATACTCAAAGGGACTTATCTCTCCAACTACAAGGTCTATTTGAATCATTTACATTTTATAATGACACTAAAATGTGTGAGATGTGTTAATATGTGTACATATCAGTGTTTATGTTACTGGTTATTGCTGAATGAACATAACACACAGCTCACATTGAACATTTTCAGGTTTGCCTGAAAAGAATGACATTTTTTATTTTTTTTTGCAGATACACCCAAATCACCCCTCACAAGTCATAGCACAACATGGCAGGAGTCTCTCTAAAAAATGGCTTTGATAAAGTGAAGCAGGCCAGCGGTATCAATGTTTTTCTACAGGTCAGCCAAGGTCAGCCGGCGTCAATTCTGATTTTGGAAGCAGCACTTTCAGCTGTTTTATTGTAATTTTATATACTATATAACTATATATTTCACTTCTTTTATCACTAATAGTGTTCAATCTATCTAATAAAGCAGTTTGGCATCATTCTTTGAGCCTGGGCCTCATATAAACCTGTAAAACAGGGGTTTTCCTCGTCTGATTTTCATTTTTACAGACTTCACTTGAACCTTACAAAGCCTTCTGATTGGCGGATTTTCGCATGTGACACAGTGTTAGATGCGGAAACACTATGGCAATGTGAGCCCGGGTGCTACTGTACAGGGGGGAAGGTCCTGTCTGCTAACGGGACAGCCTGTGTAGAGAGAGAAGACTGTCCCTGCATGGACCTCAGCACCGGACACAGGCTGCAACCAGGGGAGACCACCGAAGCCCCGGATGGATGTAACAACTGGTCAGAATAATGGAGACATGCTACACATGCATGTTCACCACAGTTATATTTAACAGAGAAACAGCCAGAAAGAAGGGACAGAAGCATAATTATGTTGTTGTTCCTCTTTGTTTCAGCACCTGTGAGGGTGGGAGGCTCAACTGCACCAGATACCCGAAGAAGCACTTTTACCAGGTAAAGTCTCCCTTCAAACAACGTTTAATACCAGTTAGAGTCCACTCTGTTGTTCACATCAGCTGTGCATTGAGTTGAGGCATACGTTCTAGTTGAAGCCAGAATAATGGCTTAACCATGAGAATGTTATTCATGTATCATCTCCTCACAGTCAAACAGGGTATAATACCTCTGTTCTGAGAAAAACTACAGTCAACTGTCACAGCTCTGCCACTACTACTCTGTCCTTTCCACCTCTCACTCACCTAATCAGTTCATTCAGCGCACCTGGCTGCCACTCTCACCTCATCAAGCTCACTACTCTCACCTGCTCACCCTGCTTCTGCCACTATTTAAGCCCCAGCCTTACACACACTCACTGCCAGATCGTTCTCCGCTTCCATGCAAGACTTTCCCGCACACCCCTTTGGACTGATTCCCTGTTACCGACCCTGCCTGTTTTGGACTACCCCGCCTTGCCTCTGCCCCGGTAATTCACCCAGCCTTCCGTTCCTGACCACGAGATCCTGCCATCTGTTCTCTGTGATTCTGCTTCCTGTGAGAAATAAAACTCTAGTTAAAATTACCTCTGGTGTCCGTCGTACTGCGCCTGGGTCCTACATTACCCGTTACAGTCAACACTTCAGCTGCCAACTTCCTGGTTAGACATGATGAATCAGAGCTTATGTACAAATAAAACTTCACATTATCCTCAAACAAAGTTAATAAACAATACAGCCGGCTGTACTGATCTCTTCTGATGTCACGCTGAGTGTAGATGAAACACTCGGTTCTGTGGTCTCTGAGATAAGCATTGAGGGGAAAAGGACAAACCAAGCCACAAACGGCCCCGAATAGCAACCGACAGACGTTGTGAAACTGTTTGTGTAGAGAATTGACTGGCGGATTGCTGAACATTACTTTCATCATGTGCTCTCTCACACAGGCTCCTAATATCTGAATCATTCATCCTGCTGTCTGATGTAAGCCATTGGAAAGTTTTCATGTTATTGAGCAGCGCCTTGTTTAATGTTTAGTTCACACCTCGATCCACAACTGGGAACTACAACGCTCTACTATTAGCTCCTGAAGTATCAGTAGTCGAGCTCCTTTCTTAAATAGAACTGGATCACAACGTAAGCGAGCTAATGGTTTGTGAAGTTCATGTTTGACCGTTGGCAGCAGTCATAGACCCTGAGAGATAGCGTGAGCGGTCAGACCTGGACACTGGGGCAGGTTACAGGCCTTCTCCTGGTGAGAGCTTCCAGAGCAGGGGGGTCTGACACACTGTCGCTGACGGGACTTGGTGGCCGGGCTGAGGGCATCTGTGCAGGGCTTAGTGCAGGGACTCCATGATGACCATGGAGAGAAGCCAGCATCCTCATCTAAAGACGGACAAGCCATTTCAATTATTACTTCTTTGTCTCGTGAAGGAAAAGAAAGCAGCTGACAGGATCTAAAATCAACGTAATAACAATACCATGTACCATGCAGACAAATTCATTACAAAGACCAGTAAAGAGAAGTGATTCAGTAAAAAGTGTAAATGAACAACAGAGTGGACTCTAACTGGTATTAAACGTTGTTTGAAGGGAGACTTTACCTGGTAAAAGTGCTTCTTCTGTAGGACCGACAATCACTGCCAACATCAAGCAACAATTCATTATCAGGACAAGCTCCACCATTCAGTATAGTGCACAAACAAGAAGCTGTTATTTATAATGGATACAAAGGATACACAATAGCCCTTTATAATGAAATGATATCTGTAATTACATTCAATGTAGAGACACTTAGTCTCACAGCACATCCAATCTCCCTCACCTGCAAGAGGTTTGCTGTAACAAACACCATTCTGTTACTCCATCTCTATACACATTCATTACATACAGTACCTATCTACTCTACCTAAACTAGCTCCTGTACCTGGGCAGTCTGGGGCCTGGCAGTAGGTGGTTTCCTGGCGTGGCCCCTGGCAGTTTCTCCCTCCGTGGGCCGGGGCCGGCTGTGTGCAGCTCTTGGAGCGAGTCTTCAGTCCCAGACCTCCGCAGGACAGCGAGCAGGGGCTCCAGGAGCCCCAGGGGGACAGACCTCCGTTGACCGGGCAATGCTCCAAGGAACAGTTCCACCTGCCAAGCTCGCAGTCGCTACAGAAGAGAGGGTGGGGGGGGAGTGTGTGTAGTAGGCAGTGTGGGACCGTATGTGGGACTGCGTGACTGGAAGATGTTCTGCTCACCAGGTGCTGCAGTGGTGGAGCAGTGTGTCTCCATACTGAAGCTCCACTCCCTCAGAGATGTTATGGAGGAGCAGAGATGAGACCGGTGTGACAGAAACACTCTGCAGAGAGGCCATCAACTCTTTGTCCACCAGACAAGGACACTCCTAAAACACACACATTAGAGCCATGTTAAAAACATGTTTCAATGTGAAATAAGACTTTCTATGGTTCATTCATTTCATCACTGTAATTCTGTTGCCGTACCTCTGGACTTAAAATCAGTAATCAGTATGCTGACCATCAACCTTTTCGTCCTTTTGTGTTGCGAGGTTTAATGTTAGCGTTTGTTAAGATGCACGAGTCATGACTCATTAGTCAGAATGCTGAAGGAACCCACCTGCAGGCAGACACCGTGGTGCTGGTAGGTGTGAGGGGGGCAGTGGCAGCCTTCCTCGCAGCCATCGGAGTAGCAGTCCTCTCTGCCGCTGACCTGAGCGCAGCTGAAGGGACAGCCTTCGCCTCGTTCACACTCCCTGTACAACCTGCCAGGAGGGCAGCCCACTTCTGCACAATGACGAGACGCAGATTGAAGATGCACAAAAGCTTTTTTTTCTTCTTCTTTTACCACGTTACCCTGGATCTTACAGTTGTCATAGCTTTGATGCAACAGCTACAGATGTTGTAATCTACAGGGAACCAGGACTCACCGAGGCAGACCTGGGTGTCGCAGGTCTTGCTCTGGCGGCTGAGGCCGCTGCAGGGTGGAGAGCTGCAGAGACGAGAGCGGGACTGCTGTCCTCCACCACAGCTGACCGAACACTCAGACCACTGAGACCAGGGGAGCCAGGGGCCCACCGAGTCTGGAAGCAAAAACACACCGAGACGTGACAACAACTCACAAAACACGTAAAAATAACAAGATTCTTTATCAATGACATCTCATTTAGTATTATGGTCCATACTACTGCATACATGTTGCCAAGGACTCTGTTTTAAAGGGTGATGTATGAAATCAGCTCCTCTTTCAGATGTCAGTGAAGCTGAAAGTTGTGTCTCAGTCTAACAACTCAAGGTGTCAGCTGCCTTGGCCGGACATGACTACCTGTGCACAGGTGTATGTTGCAGTCTTTCTGCTGTTCAGCGACTCCCAGGCAGCCCCTCCCACTGCTCTGGGGGGGACGGGTTATCACACTGGCGTCTCCTGAACTTGACTCCTCCTCCGCAAGAGAGTGAACACTCAGTCCAGGACCCCCATTGGCTCCAGCCACCGTCAACATAGCAACCAGGGACCGACTGACACTGCAGGACCCCGGCCTCGCAGGAACTGAGATAAAGTGAGAGAGATGGCAAAAAAAATGAAGACACCTAAAATAAATGATGCACTATATAGACAGATTTAATGTTACAGAGCTATTCGGTTGTACTGTACCTGTGTTGCCTTTAAAGGCATTTTTTCTACTTTGTTTAGATAATTTGTTTATGCTCATTACAAGACGAAAATATGGTTATTGTAATGTTGTTTTTCCATTCACGTCATATCACTTCCGGTTTGTCACTTCCGGTTTGTCACGTCCGGTCTATCACTTCCGGGTTTTGGTAGCTTCATTGGTTGTAGTCAAACAAAGAGAGCCGCATGCTCAGAGGAGTAATCTGCTCACATCCACCTGAAGCATCCTAGGAGCAATGCTGTAAGTTACTCTACTTGACGTTGGCCATAGAGGGCATTTTATATCAGTGAAGGTTTCTTGACAAATGGGTTTGATGGGTCACTTAAAATAGGTTTGTATTATATGTAAGTTTGGAACAATGCCAGTGGTTTCTATGAATGTTTGTTGATGTACAAATGATCTATGTATGTTTGTATTTACAATCAGACTGAATATTTTGTATTGTTTGTATTTTCAGTTTTTACCACACAACATGTTAAAGGAACAGAGTGACAGTAAAAAGGGTGAAAATTACTACGACTCTGTCTTCCTTGACTGTGGTTTAGCTTGGTGTTTAAATCAGAGTTTCGACACACTGAACGAGAACACTACAGTAAAAAAAGCAAGCATTGGATGTTTCAAAGTGGTCAAGATGGCAGGCAAAGACAAATCGTCTGTATCCAGTACCAGGAGTAGCAAGACAACAGCATCATCGGCAGGTGTGGCTCGCGCTCGGGCTAAAGCAGAAGCTGCTAAAGTGAGAGCAGCATATGCTAGCCAGGAGGCTAAACTGAAAATGGAAAAGGCTGCCAGAGAAGCTGAAAATCAATTGGCAACAGCAAGAATAGACACAGAGTTGGAAGTACTGAGGCTACATCGAGAAGCGGAGGCGGCCATAGTGGAGGCTCAAGTGCTGGAAGACGCCGAAGGAGGGCAGGTTGCAGTTGGAGACAGCAAATCTGAAGCAGAAAGGGTTCAAATTGAACGAACCAGTGAATTTGTTCAATCACAAATTAATCTTCAGAATCTTGAGTTTTCCGCTCCACTCGTGTCAGTCTTACCTGGTGCTTCCTCATTCCATGAAGAATCAAACGCCAGCTTCATAACATGGTATCCGCCTACGACAGACATTTCACAAACTGCCAACAACAAGCCAAAGTCTGAAAGAGCTGACAGCATGCATATACCTACACCAATTTTACCTGGTCAGACTATATTGGAGACTAAGCCTGATGTCAGAAGAACAAACCCTATTGTGAACGTACATGCTCAGTCATATGTTCCACGACAGATTCCTCCAGCTAACACACCACCACCATCAGAACCTTTGGCACAGTATTTAGCACGGCGAGATCTTGTCAATTCAGGACTGTACCAATTCGATGATAAGCCGGAAAATTACCGTGCATGGTGTTCCTCATTCACCAACACCACTGGCGAAGTGAACCTCACAGCAACTCAAGAAATGGACCTTATGACTAAATGGCTGGGGAGGGAATCGAGTGAACAGATGAAACGCATATGCTCAGTGTATGTAAGCAACCCCAAGCTGGCTTTAAGCAAAGCATGGGCGAGACTACGTGAGTGCTATGCCGCTCCCGAAATAATTGAGAGGTCTCTTTTTCAGCGATTGGACGCAGTCCCTAGGATTTCAGCCAAGGATCCCTCCAAATTACGTGAACTTGGGGATTTGCTCATGGAAATCCAAAGCGCTAAAGAAGATGGTTACCTCACAGGCCTGTCGTATCTGGACACTTCACGTGGAGTTGGACCAATCGTGGACAAACTTCCATTTGGACTTCAGGAGAAGTGGATGTCCACTGGGTCATGGTACAAAGAAGAGAACCAGGGGCAGTTCCCTCCTTTTAAGTATTTTTGTAATTTTGTGTGCCAGGAAGCAAAGAAGCGTAACGACCCCAGCTTCATGTATCAAAGTAGCATCATAACATCAACAAAACCAGATAAATTCATTGTAAAGAATTTTAACGCCAACAAACCCATCTCAGTGAACAAAACTGATGTTTCTCCGACCAATGATGACCCTAACAGGAGCTGCCCATTGCACAACAAGCCTCATCCGCTCAAAAAATGCAGAACATTCAGAAACAAACTATTCTATGACAGGAAGACTTTCCTTAAGGAGAAAGGAATATGTTTCAAATGCTGTTCTTCGGTCTCACACCTTGCAAAAGACTGCAAGTTCTCTGTAAAGTGCTCGGAATGTGACAGCCCCTATCATGATGCAGCCATGCATCCTGGTCCATCACCTCAAAACATCAGGGCTCCTTCACCATCACAAGAGGATGGCGGGGAGGGAGAAGATCATTCTAACACGACTGTTGTTAGAACAAGCTGCACAGAAGTTTGTGGTCCAGGTCAATGGAGCCACTCATGTTCAAAGATTTGCCTCGCAAAGATATATCCAAAAGGTTCCAAGGACATGGCTGTGAAAGCTTATGTAATTCTAGACGACCAGAGCAATCGCTCACTAGCTAGACCAGAGTTTTTCAAACTTTTCAGTGTGAAGAGCAAACCATTTTCGTACGACCTTAGAACTTGCTCTGGCATTGTAGAAACATCTGGCAAGAAGGCAGAAGGATTCCAGATTGAGTCGCTGGACGGAAAGGTTCTCATCTCTCTCCCACCACTCATTGAGTGCCATGAAATACCGAACAATCGGTCCGAGATTCCAACACCAAATGCCGTCCTACATCAGCCTCATCTTCATCACATTGCCAAGCACATACCACAACTGGATCCAGAAGCACAAATACTCCTTCTACTCGGAAGAGATGTACTTCGGGCACACAAGGTCAGGCAGCAAGTCAACGGACCACACAACGCCCCCTTTGCTCAACGTCTGGACCTGGGTTGGGTAGTAATAGGAGAGGTGTGCCTGGGTAATGCACATAAGCCAATAATCAACACGTTCAAAACCAACGTGCTGGACAATGGGCGTCATTCGATTCTTCAACCCTGCACAAACTTCATGCAGGTCAAGGAGACACAGCAGAGCGTTAGCAGGCCTGACAAGAAAACAAAGAGGATGCTGGGTGAGACAGTGTTTAATCGAACTGAGCACGACAACAAACTGGCTCCATCAATAGAAGACCTTATCTTCTTAAAGATAGTGGACACAAATGTCTACAGGGACGACACTAACAGTTGGGTCGCCCCACTGCCATTTAAAGAACCACGCCAGCTGCTACCGAACAACAGGGCACAGGTAGTAAACCGGTTCACATCCCTACAACGAACCTTGAAAAGGAAACCTCACGTGCAGGAACAGTATGTGGCATTCATGGAGAATATATTTTCTAATGGACATGCTGAGGTAGCACCGCCACTGAGAGAAGATGAGGAGTGCTGGTATCTCCCTACGTTTGGGGTCTACCACCCACAAAAACCCAATCAGATCAGGGTGGTCTTCGACTCCAGCGCCCAGTACTTGGGCGTCTCCCTCAATGACGTGCTGCTCACTGGTCCCGATCTCAACAACTCCCTCCTTGGTGTCCTGCTACGCTTCTGGAAAGAGAGAGTTGCAATTATTGCGGACATACAGCAGATGTTTTATTGTTTCTCGGTGCATGAAGACCACCGCAACTTTCTTCGTTTTTTATGGTACAAGGACAATGACATCAATAAGGAAGTTGTTGACTACAGGATGAAGGTCCACGTCTTTGGCAACGCACCATCTCCTGCTGTGGCTATCTACGGGCTACGAAGGGCCATCAGAGAAGGTGAAAAGGAGCATGGTGCTGATACTGTCAAGTTTGTGGAAAGGCACTTTTATCTGGACGACGGCTTGGTTTCCCTACCATCTGAAGCGGAGGCAATCGACTTGCTTCAACGAACGCAAGCATCACTCGCTGAATCAAACCTCCGCTTACACAAGTTTGCTTCAAACTGTCAGGCAGTTATAGAGGCCTTCCCACCTGAAGATTGTGCCTCAGTAATCAAGGACCTAGATCTGAGCGGAGAAACAACACCCACGCAACGGAGCCTGGGTCTGCTCTGGGAGATCAGGACTGACACGTTCACCTACTCTGCGTCGACTACGATTAAACCATTTACTCGACGAGGAGTTCTCTCCACAGTCAACAGTATTTTTGATCCTCTGGGTCTGCTGGCACCTGTCACGATCCAGGGAAGAGCCCTCCTAAGGGAACATACTTCAGAACTGTCAGACTGGGACGCGCCTCTCCCAGAAGACAAACAAAGCAGATGGGAATCTTGGAGAGATTCGCTCCAGGACCTAAAACAGCTTCATGTTCCTCGTACATACATAAAGAGCTCACCCACAAAAGCAGTGCGCAAAGAATTGTGTGTGTTTTCGGATGCATCTACCAAGGCCATCGGCGCTGTGGCGTACCTGAAAGCAGTTCAAGAAAATGGGCAAACTGAAGTAGGATTTGTTATGGGTAAGGCAAAGCTAGCACCCCAGTCTGAGCCTACAATCCCAAGGCTTGAGCTTTGTGCTGCCGTCTTAGCTGTAGAGATGGCCAAGCAGACTGCCCGCAACTGCTGGCCTATGGCGAGTATCGCTGCAACGTTCCCTGGAAAGGATGGACATGTAAGAAAGGTCGAGGTGAAAACGACTGACCAAGGCAGTGTCAAGACTTTTCTTAGACCAATTACAGAAATTGTTCTACTTTTACCCAAGGACTGATTTTGAATGTTTAATGTTCTTGAATCCTGCAAACTTATAGTGACCTCACATAGGTCAGACGGGGAGTGTGTTGCCTTTAAAGGCATTTTTTCTACTTTGTTTAGATAATTTGTTTATGCTCATTACAAGACGAAAATATGGTTATTGTAATGTTGTTTTTCCATTCACGTCATATCACTTCCGGTTTGTCACTTCCGGTCTATCACTTCCGGGTTTTGGTAGCTTCATTGGTTGTAGTCAAACAAAGAGAGCCGCATGCTCAGAGGAGTAATCTGCTCACATCCACCTGAAGCATCCTAGGAGCAATGCTGTAAGTTACTCTACTTGACGTTGGCCATAGAGGGCATTTTATATCAGTGAAGGTTTCTTGACAAATGGGTTTGATGGGTCACTTAAAATAGGTTTGTATTATATGTAAGTTTGGAACAATGCCAGTGGTTTCTATGAATGTTTGTTGATGTACAAATGATCTATGTATGTTTGTATTTACAATCAGACTGAATATTTTGTATTGTTTGTATTTTCAGTTTTTACCACACAACATGTTAAAGGAACAGAGTGACAGTAAAAAGGGTGAAAATTACTACGACTCTGTCTTCCTTGACTGTGGTTTAGCTTGGTGTTTAAATCAGAGTTTCGACACACTGAACGAGAACACTACAGTACCAGTTTCTGCAGTCACTGATGATGCCGTCTCCTGGATTTGCAAACTGCCAATCAGATCCACCGGGCCATACCCATGATGCATTACTGGAATCTAGACCGCTGAATGTCATTACTGTATCAGAGACAAACATCTAGCGATTAGACCAATCTCTGCTTCGTCCAACACAGTTTACCAGAACAACGTAAACACACAGACGGATCTAACCAGTAGCAGAGCTGTTGTGGTATTTGCAGCGACACTCCTCCCGGGCCACACACTCCGTCCTGCAGAACCATGTCACCCGGACAACCGCAGGTCCGTCTGCACCCAGGGGAGTCCACGCACTCTGTGTCACCATGCAGATCAGAACAGGAGCGCGGACAGGGCTTCCCACAAGGCCATTCTTCCTGGCCTCCACCACAGTCTGCAGAACGGTTTGAAGAGAATCAACACATGGAGGGAAGTGTTATGGTCCAGTATGTTTCCACAGATATAAACAGATTTATTGATTCAACTTAAGGAGAAGACAGTGCTGAGGGTGACACCTTGTTTCTTGTAAGGCCTCTCTTGCGTTCCATTTGTATCCAGCAACCTCCCTTTAACCCTCTGAGGTCGGGGCCATTTTCTCGATTTTTTTACGTTTTTTAATGTTTTCTCACCTTTTAAGGTACTTTCATACATGCTACATATACATGTCTTATATCAAAATGTGCAGAACAATCTCAGCTACAGCTACAGCTGTATCAGAACGCTGCCGTTATCAGAACGCTGCCGTTAGCAGACGTGCTAACTAACGAGCTAACAAGCTACACTACACGATGTAAACAGTCCGTCCCCCCCAGTCCGTCATATGACGAACTTTAAACTCGTCATAAGCATCACATCTCGCTGTGTGAGTCTCGTACAATCTCGTGAGAATACGGACACGGAAGTGGAGAATCTACAGATTTCTACAGATATTCGAAACATTTTTCTGTGCCGTTTTTCGACGGAGATATTAATAGAAACATAGAGTGAGCGCCGCTCACGCATCACTGCGCTCATCGACCCCCAAGGGTTAAACACGAGTGCTTTTCAAAATAAAATGAATACACAATTCATTGACATCCCTAATGCTGCTGACCTGAGCAG
This sequence comes from Leptoclinus maculatus, assembly GCA_032191485.1. Lineage (NCBI taxonomy): Eukaryota > Metazoa > Chordata > Actinopteri > Perciformes > Stichaeidae > Leptoclinus > Leptoclinus maculatus. Next base: position 986,760 of record JAVDOI010000052.1, on the reverse strand, counting down.
ACGGTGATGTTGTCATGGCAGCCGCGGCTCTGCCTGCCCTCTCCGAGACAGGGCAGCCCGCCGAACCTGGCGGGAGGACTGTTGCATTGCCTGGTGCGGGCGGACGACCCGGCGCACCCGTCGCACTTCGACCACGGTGACCACGGACTCCACGAACCGTGGACTAGAGGAGAGAGAGGAAAGGAAACACAGAGAGACACAGACTAAGGTTGTGTGACAGTACGTATTGTTATATCCGTCTACCTGTAGAGGACATCAGAAGATGATAAAAAGACAGAGACATGTAGATATAAAGAATCGACATCAAATGTGAATTCCTCCATCTTCATTAGCTGAGGAGCCAGTGATACCTGGACAGAAGGTGATGACAGGGCAGGGTTGTCTCTGGATTTGAACTCCGACCCCATTGTGCGTTTCCTGTTCTCCGGGGCAGGCCACTCCTCCGGCCTTGGGCTGAGGACAGCCACAGCTCCTGTAGCGGGACACCGACTCTGCCCCACAGGTCCTGGAGCACGGAGTCCACTCTGACCAGTCACACCAGCCGCCCGACACTGGAAACACACACACACAACATACATCTATGGCCTTCCCAAACCCAGACTTTATTTTCAAACACAGATATTCTTTTTATCATAAAGTCAGAAATAAAAACAAGTTCTCATTTGTATTGTGTTCTTGTGTTGGTGAGTTTGACCTTCAGTCAGTTTTAAGTGTTGTTTAACACACACGACTTACAGCTAGTCCTACTCACCTGGACAGGGGTATCTGGTGCAGTTGAGCCTCCCACCCTCACAGGTGCTGAAACAAAGAGGAACAACAACATCATTATGCTTCTGTCCCTTCTTTCTGGCTGTTTCTCTGTTAAATATAACTGTGGTGAACATGCATGTGTAGCATGTCTCCATTATTCTGACCAGTTGTTACATCCATCCGGGGCTTCGGTGGTCTCCCCTGGTTGCAGCCTGTGTCCGGTGCTGAGGTCCATGCAGGGACAGTCTTCTCTCTCTACACAGGCTGTCCCGTTAGCAGACAGGACCTTCCCCCCTGTACAGTAGCACCCGGGCTCACATTGCCACTCGCAGTGCTGAGGGACAGGAAGGAAATCACCACCAGAGTCTGCCCCCTGACAGGTGGTCGATGCATACCACAGCCTTCCTCATCTGACCCGTCCAAACAGTCCCGTCTGCCGTCACACACCTGTGCCGAGTCAATACAGCCAAAAGACCGGCACGCAAACTGGCCCTCCACGCAAAGCACTCTGGGTAGGCCGCCATTGTACGGAGTTGTAGCGGCCCACAGGGCTGTGAATGAAAATGAAACAGTGGTTACAGCATATGTTTATTTTGTATAAAGTGTTGTAGGAGAACCAGCAAGGCTGTCTCGCCTTTTGTGGTTTGCAACCCAGGTTTTCCAGAATGTCGGGTTGTGGTGAGATGCAGCCCAGGTTGACCTGTGGTGACCCCTGGGTAGATGGATGTTTGAAATCATTAACTGTGACTTGCAAACAGACACACACAAAAAGGGGGGGGGGGGGAACTTTGGTAAAAAGCCAACAACAATGAGCAGAAAGTAGATTTGATCAACAGCACATTTGACCTGTACTTGAGGTTGTCGTCTTCTGGAGTCCAGTTTGACCTGTGACCCCTGGGGTAGCCACGCCAGGAAGGCCACCGTGGGACCTGGTGGTGTGGAGGCCTGGGGCGCCTGGGACATAAATAAAGACAGACACGGATAAAAGAAGATGGAACACAAGGAAGATCAGGAAGGTGCTGTAGATATCTTCACTCAATTGTCAAATGTAAATTGTTTTGAATCATTTAATCATGTAAGGAGACTAAAAGGACACAAAAGAAGAGAAACAAATATGTACATGACCGACTATGGCTCAGGCCTCACCACAGTTGATCTCGTCAGAGTGGTCCTTGCAGTCCGCTCGACCGTCACAAAGCACAGAGACGGGGACGCACTCTCCACTGTGCAGGCATGCAAACAGGCCTGGCTCACAGCGCGGTACGGTCACTGTCCCACCACCAGAGGGAGACGTGGTCACGCTGCTGGGGGTCACCAGCTCATCTGGGAGAGCAGGAGGAAAGGTTGCTTCATTAATAACACTGTTGTGAAGACGACTCACTAGATCTGTAAAGCAAAGATGAGCTAGTACACAAGAGGAATTAGGTCCTGAGGATTATGATTCCTCACCTCCTCTGCAGCCGAGGATCTCCACACGCAGGTAGAAGGTGGGTCTGAACTCCACAGAGATGACGCGCAGGTAGCGAGCTCTGACCAGCCGACCGAGCCAGCGGGTCACTGGGTTCCTGCCCGCCATGCGCACCTCAAACACCTTCACACAACCGACAGGGCAATTCCACATGAGCACATCTAATGTCTAGAAGAATGCATCAGATTTGTCTTTTTCTCCCCATGTATGAACACATTCATATGTAAATACAGAAAACATTTGATGTTAAATAAGACACTAAATGTCCACATTAGTACAAATACCTTAGCTGGGCCTCCAGGGTTCCCATCCTCAGTATAGTCTGTGAAGAGGCTGCTGTGCAGGGCGAAGGCCAGGCGGTATTTAGTGAGGTAGCCCCACATGCGTTCACTGACCTGGGTCACCACCCCTGATACCCATGTGGGCTCCAGGAAGTCCACCTGGAAAAAGGGCTGGGGATCTGCAGGTAAGGGGCTCCATCCAGGCTCCATAACCTGACTGCACAGAGGATGATGTGGTTTGTTGTTTTTTTCTGAATGCTTTATATTTTAGACTTTTAAGTGCATGCAAAAAAACACGTGGAATGTTCCTGCTAGTGTACACTTAAGGGACGACTACCAATCAAAGGTTAGATCGCTCACACGTCAGGGACGATGTTTAGTCGTCCAGCATCAGCAGGGTTGTTCTCGCGGTGCGAGGACGACGTCAGCTGACCGTATCGAATCCTCCCATCCTCCAGTCCAAGGGGAGAGGAGCAGATGGCTGCAGAATATGATACACATGTTAACACCATCCAACAGAGTCTGGCAAACTGAACACTTCAAACACATTAATCCTATTCTGTTCAATCAAAACCTGCTTAACGCTACTCTGCCTGGTCTGCATTTGAGTCCTCCACCATGCCCCGTGACAGTACCACTTAATAGTGAAGGGGTTGACATTCATCAGCTGCAGTGTTTTCAGGAGAACATGAAGCTGTAGGGTGTTAAAGGCTGAACTGAAATCTACAAACAGTCTAGCATAGGCCCTCGGATTCTCCAGGTGTTTAGTCACTAGATGCACTATACTGTTGGTTGCATCATCAGTGCCTCTCTGCTGTGTGTATGCAAACTGGTAGGGATCTAGCTGTGGGCCTACATCCAGCCGTAGTTTGCTCACCATGAGCTTCTCCATACACTTCATCACAACAGAGGTTGGAGCAATAGGTCTAAAATCATTATTCTCCTGTGGACAGGGTTTCTTAGGGACGGGTGTGATGATTGCCTTTTCCATCGTGTTGGTACAGTGTGAGAATCTAGGGACCTCTGGAAAATGGGGCACCAGGCAGGTGTCAATTCATCTGCACATGTTTTTAATAGAAAAGCAGAGATACCATCTGGACCTGTGGCCTTGTTGACATTGATTTGCTTAAGGACCTTGTTGACGGATTCATGGTCAATCTCTAGCCTGTCAACATCATCAATAGCAATACTATCAAGCACCATGTCACACTCAGCTGAGAAGTCATAATTGTCAAACCGCTTGTAAAAAGCATTCAGCTCATTTGCTTTAGCCAGTTCATCTACAGCATATAAGGATTTGTTTGTGGGTTTCATGTTGGTGGCTGTTTTCATGGAGTTCATAGTTTTTTAGAGTTCATAGCCTGGAGGTTTTCCTCTATTGCCTCCCTATGGTGTTCCCGAGCTTCTTTCAGCCTCTGGTTCAACTCCTTTTGTACAGTTTTTAGTTGTAGGTGGTCGTTGGTCTTAAATGCCTGCTTGTTTCTGTTAATACAGTCCTTCACCTCCTTTGTGATGTAAGGTTTGTTGTTAGGGTAGACTTTTATTGTCCTTTTTGGAATCAGTGTCAACACAAAATGTTATGTAACTTGTGGTAACTTCTGTGGCATTGTCCAGGTTTGGCTCTCCAGAGAAGGTGTCCCAGTCTGTACATAGAAAGCAACCTTTCAGTGTTTCTATGCTGTCATCTGTCCATGCATTGATAGATTTAACCAGAGGTTTACTGCTCTTCAGGGCTGTCTTGTATGTGGGGATCAGGTGAACGGTGTTATGGTCAGAGTTAGACAGGGGTGCTTTAGCTATGGCTGTGTATGCATGTTTTTAAATCAATTTTCCCCCGGCATTTGTTTGCAGCATATAATAGAAGATGAAAAGCTTAGGACAGCTGCATTATTATTGTTGTTTTGAAAGACACCCCACCGAACCCTCCCCGCTTGTCCCCTGAAGTCCAGATCTTCACAAGAATGATGATCACCATCTGACTTTCTTTACGCTGCATATAAACCAGTGTAACTTGATAAATATGACAATACTGGTCTGTTATTGTAGTGACATGATGCTTTATGAGAGCTTTGTAATCTTCTCTCTAGGGCAGTACCAAATGTAAAGAAAAATCCTTGAACAAAGCTAAAAGAATTCAGTCTTTTTCTATTAAATGAACTTGTTTTGATTCATTTAGTTTCAATACATTTGGACTTCATTAGACTGCTGAAATGGAGCAGCAGTCCAACCGCCGTGTTTCTGTTTGTATTCAGTACCTTTGGTAAACTTTGTTGCGGACGCCTTTCTGGAAGGCCAACAAGTAGTTCCTCCCATCTGCTGAGAAGACTTCCACCGCCATGGGCTGAAAGACGATGACATACACGACATTTAATGATCAAAAAACAAGGTGGTGAGTTCAGCACTAAGAACAGCAAGAGGTAACTTTGGTATCTTTCAACCTGGACTCTACTTTGAATGTTTTTGTGTCTAAGTGACTAATGAGAACAACACATTTGTTTAGCTGCTGCCGTCTGCAGCGTTCTCCCTCAATACCGGACCAATGTCAGTAACTGTTGTATACCTTTTAGTCACTAAGACACAAAAACATGGGAAAATAGTGTCCATGTTGAAAAATGACCATGAAAGCTACTCAATATAAATGTCTTCTGAATGTCTAACTCAAAGATGTGTATTGTGTGTATTGGTTCTATATGTGCATGCTGACCTGCAGCAGGTAGCGTCTCTTGTGCACTTCCTTGATGTCCTCGTAGGCGAAGATGCTGCAGGTTCTCTTCAGCTGACTCTGTCCTTGTCTCGCTCCTCTGGGGATGATGGCCTCATGCAAACTGGACACGGACGACAGAGAGCGAGGACTTTATCAACTGTCGACTCAGTTCGACATTACGTTTCACCTAGAAAGCACTCGTGTCAACAAAAAGGGTTTATTTCCTCACACCATTGTAATCATAAGAAGTTTTATGTTTTCATCTGATGAATGACAATGAATTGATTATAAACATGTCCATCATTACTATTATTATGAATTGACTTATAAGCTCATTGAATCCTCATTTCAGGCCCCCGTAGACACCATGTTTAGACTCAGTTTAACACCTGAGGGTGACACAATGAAATCAGAGCTGCAGCTGTTTTCACGTTGTGTCTCAAAGGAACAGACGGAGCGAGTTTCCTAAAAAAAGAGAAATAAGTCACATCTCTGCTGAGTTTCACGACGCATGCTCTATCAGCAGCATGACATCATTCCGGCAGCAGAAACTCCCACTGCAGCGTCCAGAGGCATGATGTCATTTTGTTATTCAGGGAGGGAAAGAACGGTAACTGTGTCAGCCTCAGGATAAATACTGCAGCGCCGGTGTAAAAGTGGCGATTCTCCTACAGGTGACGGATACAGAAGCCTGGACCTACTTGGGGGGCAGCGTGTCGATGTCCCCGATCTCCCTGGAGACGGTCATGGTGTAGCCGTTGCTGACGTAGAAGTGCTCCTTCCCAAACAGCAGCAGACCCTGAACCCGGGCACAGCGGTACATGTGCTGGATCTGGAATGGTGAATGTGAGGAACAAGAGAGCATTACTTACATAAAGTGAAGAGAAAGAGGTTTTTCTAATAAACAGTCACTGGCTTAAAGTCCTCCAGGCAAAAATCTGTTAACGAATGAACGAGTGGGGAAGATGTGCTTTACTTTTACTCAGTAACTGCTGGTGAAAAGCAGCAAAGGACTGAGCTGCTCAGTGGTCGTCAGACAGAGCTTCTGTGTTTTTAAGGGTTAGTTCAGATTCACCAAAGTCACACTAACAAACTAACCGATTGAAGCAGCGGTAGATCAAATAACTCCTGTGTTCTGTGAGGTAAAATGACTGTTTTTGTTAAAGGAGTCTGGTGGAACTTAAGTGAGCATAAAGGTTTCTGTCTGACAGCAAGGTAACGAGCTGAACATATTCTAAAAACAGTGAACACTTCAACTGATATTGATTCGTTTAGGAGTCTAAAATACGTCAAGCTGCAGGAGTTTGGATTCATTTCTCACAGAAATACTAAGAAAATATAAAATAACAGCAAGTGCAGTAAATAAGGTTATACAACAGATGTATATTTCTGCACAGATAAACTGAATACATCTTCTCCACCGTATATATTATACACAATAATAACTTAAAGAAAGGTACTGTATGTAACACTGGAGACTGATTTGAGCCCTGAGCCGTTCTAAAACTGGAGCAGTCCGGACTCGCTGACCTTCTCTCCCTCCTCCGGGAGGCGCAGCAGAGACGTGTTGTCCGTCCTCTGCTCCTCCTCGGGGCCTCCCGACTCCAGCAGCTGCTCCCGACTGTCCTCGTCCGCTGTGGACCGAGACCTCTTCAGAGGAGCCTTCACCAGGCCTGGAGAGCACAGCGGAGTGTTAGACACAGTACACCAAGAAGATAGAATACTAAACCAAGAACCTTTCTGAGTAAGAACAAAGTGTTCCCTGGTGTTGCGTCTGGACCTTTGACTCTTGCGATGGTGTCCTCTCCGTGCTCGGGCTCATGCTGTGTGGTCTCTCCCTTGGTGTTGTGCTCCACAGAGTGCTGGTACATGCCAGGGTTTCCAGACAGCAACCGCACGTAGTACTCCTTACTGTCGTAGCTGATGGCTCGCCGGTAACGGAGAGGCTTCTGGGTATACAAAAAATATATATACAATCTCTGTATACTGCATGTATATGTACAACTCTTTGTTCACATTTTCTTAATTTGTTTAGCTAAAGAATAACTTATTTGACCTTGCTTACAGTATCACTGTGATAATGAATCACAACCCCTAAATCATTATACGCATCTCCAGATTCATGCCATTATATAGTCTTATTAATAATAATAATATTCAAGAAGGTTTGACTGTGTATGAAATGCAAATGACCAAATAAATGCATGAAAGCTACCCCATCATTTGTAGCTGTAACTAAGGGACATCATATTGACTTCAAAGCAGAACGATCTGGGATGATATGCAACCACTTCCATGCAAAAGACATAAGACATGTCACTTATGGTTAGTTTTATACAAGGATGTTCATTCTGATAATGTGAACTTCACATAATGTGAGATCCAATCCACCAGCCTCATCTGTAGCACCAGTAACTTGGTGTTCATGTAGAACACGTTCACATGCAAATGCACATAAAACCAACGGAGACGTGCGTGTTTATTTAACGTTAACGTGATTCAAATGAAGCACCGGGTCCCGGTCATAGCTTGTAGTTCACCTTAACTGGCCGCTGGTCAGCCTCTATATTCACTGACCTACAGTAGTAAGCGATAACTCATTTTATTTGAATGCACGGTCGTGTTAACTTATGATACTTTTGGTCACAAAAACGCATCAAAGTCGGACATGAATTAACCGGTATGAACCGTTAACGGCTCCAGATTACAACACGTTAGCATGTTAGCATAACAAACTCATACAGAAGTCCGACTTCGACACAATAACACAAAAGAAACACAACTGACTTCATCTTCATAGCTTTCAAGTGAATGTCAGACAGCCCAGACTAATTATCATGACATTTGAATTCATTGTTATTCATCTTAATGACTTACCGTTTCACGTAAGGCTGAGACCGACTGACTGACTAACACCGGAGAAAGTCTGTCATTCGCAAAACGGCGCCACAGCGCTGCTGGTGGCCAAAGATAGATTATACATTTATATATATATATATATTAAATGTATTTTATTTAACAGATGGCATTTCTCTCTCAATCGTGACCAAATGGTCAGCTGGAACATGCATCAAACTAAAACATGTTTGTCAAAAATATGTAGAGCGATTCAAAAATATGAATAAATCGCCACACTTATTGCTTCAATCAGTTTCATGACATAATTAACATTCAAATAATAAACTCACTATAATGTGACTGCCTAATATGAATGAAAGAATGAAATAAAATACCCTATTCATAAGCTGTGTTAACATTGCAGGCCACTAAAATACATATCACCTTCACATTATGCTACTACACAACTAAGCTAGCTATTGTAAACATTAGCTAAAGTAGCAACGTTAGCTGTTGGAACTGTTGGTAATTACCCACAATTCCAAGGGGCAGCCTCAGTGGGCTTTCCATTAACGCAATACAAAAAAAAACAGTCCTGGAAAATTATTTTTTTATTTGGTCATTCAACTGGTATGACAGGGAGACGAGGCTTCCTGGCTACAGTTTTATCATTATTACTGATAGGTCTGATCAAGTCTATATATATATATTTACTTAATCTCTCTCTCTCTCTCTCTCTCTCTCTCTCTCTCAATTTCGTTTCCAATACAGATTTGTTGTATTAGAATAAGCAGAGACGGGTTGTGTAATGTTTACAATATAGCTGTAGAGCACTGAAAGATAAAATAAAAATAACTAGTATAAATCAAATAAGAAATATACTATATATAAGAGAAAATAATTAATATTTCTCTCTTTCTGTCTTGGCCAATCACACGCACGCACTCACACGCGCACGCGTCACTGAAAGCCATGGAAACAGACCCTATCAGAGGCCTCAGAACTTTCTGATCGCTCACTTTGCACTTGGACTTCAACACGAGCTGAACACTCTTGAGCTGAACACCTCTTGTGAATCCAAACTGTGGAGAGCCGACTCTTTGAGTTTTTAACGTCTGGAGAAAAGCTACTTGTTACGAAACTTGTTGGAGAAACTACTAGATCGTGGACAACAGAAGAGCCTGAAGATAGAGCAGCACCTGCTGAGGGGAGTGGGTAAGACATCTTTTTGATTTATTTTAGCATTTTTCTTTTGATTCATCCCCTTCAAAGCATTTAAAGCATTGTCAGTTTAGAAAGTTTAAGAGTTTAAAGGTGAACAGTTGACACTATATTATCAGGCCTGTTGGAAACACTCGTGTAAACTGATTTTTTGAGTGACAGAATGTCTTAAATGTGGCAGGACGTCTGTGTAATGTGTTCACAATAGTGTAGAGGTTTAAACACAGTTATTTTGGGTTGCAGGCATCAAATCTTCCTATTTTAACATTAAAATGTATATTTTTTAAAATAGAACATTTTCATAAAATGCACATATGGAACGATTAGAGGCGAACGTCAGGACGTAACTACGTCATCAAACCAGGGCACGATGCGACCCTGAGTGGGTTTGACTGTTGAAACTTGAGTTATTAAACAAACATCTGCTCCTTTTACTTCATCATATTACATAAACTATTTCTTTAACATTTAACATTTAGATGCGCTTTGCTCGTTGTTGTGGTATTTGGTTTTCGAGGGACAAGAGAGCGATCTGTTAAGTAACTGCACGGGGCTGCATGTGCGCGCGCTGCATCTCCTCCACGCGCTGTGATATGCAACTCATAAACCGGGAGAATAATGAGTTATAAACTAAAGAGGTTAGTCATGTTGGATTAATGTAGACACGTTTCACTGTGCGTCGTGACGCACGTAGTTCAACATATACGTTCACGCTGTTTATTGCAAGCCATTGACCGTTTCGTCCACACAAATGTAAAATAAACGTCTTTGTCCAGAGCTCACGAGTACTCAACAGTCGGTTAATTGACCCGCTGACTGACTGATTACCAGCTGGAATCTGAATCCAGATCAGAAACGTGGGAAAAGCCCGTGCGTAAAAGCGCTTGGCCAGCTGCTCCTCTCACCCTACTCTGTTGTTTCGGACATATAATAACAGTAATAAGAATAATATCTATAACGACAATAATATTATTTATTGCTTTTATCATTATTAATATAGTTGTTGTTGTTTTGTTATGTGTTCTCTGTTCAAACTAACAGAGGCAGAGCTGCACTATGTTTGGTATAAAGGTTTAAAGGTGAACCCTCTTGTGTGTTGGGGACTTTATGTGAGTCGTGTAGTGCAGTCCTACTTTATGGCTCTGCTGTCGTCTTTTCTAATTTGAACTTTGATTATTGCTTAATGTAATCCAGAAATATTTCATGTTATGAGAAATCTTGACAGTTTAAATGTTTCCCTCTCAGCTGGTGTCGACTACGTCATCGAACGTCCTGCACAAGACAGCCTCCCTGAAGTCATCAGGATCCTCGACGACCACCAAGGTAATCTCCCGATCTACATCTCTTCTTCGGAAGAGGAAGGTGAGGTTGTGATTGGGATGGTGGAGGTGGAGCCCGGCATTGTGGGTGGAGGTCAGGTGGAGCCCGGCGTTGTGGGTGGAGGTCAGGTGGAGCCCGGCGTTGTGGGTGGAGGTCAGGTGGATCTCGGCGTTGTGGGTGGAGGTCAGGTGGAGCCCGGCGTTGTGGGTGGAGGTCAGGTGGAGCCCGGCGTTGTGGGTGGAGGTCAGGTGGAGCCCGGCGTTGTGGGTGGAGGTCAGGTGGATCTCGGCGTTGTGGGTGGAGGTCAGGTGGAGCCCGGCGTTGTGGGTGGAGGTCAGGTGGAGCCCGGCGTTGTGGGTGGAGGTCAGGTGGAGCCCGGCGTTGTGGGTGGAGGTCAGGTGGATCTCGGCGTTGTGGGTGGAGGTCAGGTGGAGCCCGGCGTTGTGGGTGGAGGTCAGGTGGAGCCCGGCGTTGTGGGTGGAGGTCAGGTGGAGCCCGGCGTTGTGGGTGGAGGTCAGGTGGAGCCCGGCGTTGTGGGTGGAGGTCAGGTGGAGCCCGGCGTTGTGGGTGGAGGTCAGGTGGATCTCGGCTTTGCGCGTGTGTTGCTTCACTTGCCCTTCTCTGGCGACTCGGAGGAAGAGGACATGGAGGAAGAGGACTTGGAGGAAGAGGACATGGAGGAAGAGGACTTGGAGGAAGAGGACATGGAGGAAGAGGACTTGGAGGAAGAGGACATGGAGGAAGAGGACTTGGAGGAAGAGGACATGGAGGAAGAGGACTTGGAGGAAGAGGACATGGAGGAAGAGGACTTGTAGGAAGAGGACATGGAGGAAGAGGACTTGGAGGAAGATGATGAACATGCAACTGTTTCCTGCAGGATTGTAAAACCTTTGCATCTGGCAGGACTGATAAAGCACCAGACAGCCTTCTCTCGCGTCTGGCGGGGTTGGCGATAGGTAGTGTAGCATGTGCGGCTCCTGCCCCGTTTCTAGGCGGGGAAGTCTTTCGCACCTAACCCGGTGGTCACTCCGTCGGCTGTCCCGCCTGCGAGGTTATGTTATCCTCTTTGAGGTGTCGGGACAATACCTTAGGCCTTTTATCTCACCCCGTAGCTAAATAGTTAGGATTTCGGAATTAATTGTCTTTTTGAAAGTCTTTTACGGCTAATGCCCTAGGCGCTCTCAATTGGATGTAACCCTAACACCCGGTATGTAATAGTTATGTACATCGTCTATACTTTACTATTGCCTATTGTGAACATTCTCACCATTTATGACCGACACTGCAATGTCTTCACCCAATGAACTTACCTTAAGTACCAAATGGTAGCTTCTGTCGTCACGTCTGGATCGCACGGTTAGTGGACAGGGAAGAGGGTTAAATTGTTTTAAAAGACCCGAATACTTGTTTGGTTTCAGTCACTTACTAAATGTAAGGCTGTGTTTTTATTTCAGGTTTTCACACAAAATTCACATACAACAATTTCAATTCAATGAAACAGTTACAGTGGCTACCAGAACTATTCTATCATTCCTCTTTATCAGTCTTCACTGAGTTTGTAATGAGGCACTCTCCAGTCACTTGCTGGCTTTTCTCCCCCCCTTCTCCCAACTTTCTGCTCTGTTCTGCTGTTTTTATTCTACTCTCAGGCTGGAACCTCCTTCTTCTTGGGCTGGGTCAGAATGTAACTGGTTTGATCCTGTTAAAGTGACTAGGTTACACAAAGGGTCTAACTCTAAACTGTTCATTTGTTAAATCACAGCTATTAAAAAATAAAACAAGTTATAATATGATGGTTATAAAAAGTGTAAACACGCTATAGGTTATGCTGGTTATACTTAGAAATAAAAAAGGTTATAGTTTATACTAGCTATACTTTTATGCTTTCATACTTTTCTACGATCTTTCTACATCCTCCTCTTGAAAGTATCAAAGTATCAGAGTTTACATTCACATTTCAATATACATTTTTATTAATCGCACCAGACCGTCTGTGGCCCATCAGGTCCATGGTTTGAATCAGGAACATGGTCTCCAGATGTTCACCGTCTTCACTTAGCACAAACATTTCACACCATTTTAGCCCACAGCTGTGATCCCACATCCGGAGTCTCAGGGAAAGTTTTCCCCATCTCGGAGGTGGCAAAGGTCGCAGGAACCGTTACAGGTTTTCTCGGCTCAAGGTTGAACACCTTTTCATCTCTTTGTATTTCGCCATACTCCATTCTCTCTGCACACAGGATATGGCGTCCTTCCCAGGTTGCATGTATCTCACTTCAGGCCAGAAGAGAGGTTGCGACAAGTAGGACCAATTCATACGACCTTGGCACAAAGAGAAGAACTGACGCTTCGGCTCTCTGGGTGGCATCCCGTGGTTTGCTGACATGAGGCTGGTCAGCTGTCCTGCGGAAGCTGGTCCCATGTCCCCGACCTGCGGATGCTGTCCTGGTGTGATGGGTGTCGTCTCGGCTGGAGTTGGTCTCTCTGGGGCCTGCTCCATGGGTTCAGCTTCTGGTTCAGGTCCTGGCTCAGGTTCTGGGGGTTTAACTACTTCAGGCACTGGTGTGGGTTCTGGGGGTTTAACTACTTCAGGCACTGGTGTGGGTTCTGGGGGGTTTGCTGCCTCCTCAAAAGAGGAGTTATTTTGGGGACTTAAATCAGACTCTCTTGCTTCTAGGTCTAAGTTATTCACTAATTGAACAACTTCTGTTTCATTCTGGAATTCAAAGTCAGATGTACTTAAACTGAGCTCATCTCGTAGTTCATCCCAATCTACAGGGAATTGTATTGGGCTTTTAAAAGGCTCTGGTGTCAATTCATTACCTCTCGTCATGGTTTTATTACGGGCCTTCTTTGGTCTAGTGCTGATAAGGTGCACGCCGCCTGTGATAATAGGTTTAGAATGTTTCGTGCCTTTTTTCTTTTTCCTGGTTTTTTGTCCTCCTCTGGAGACTGTGCCAGGTCCGTCCTTTTGGGAGAGATAATTATTTACACATTATATTTTCTATTTTTCATCCCCTTAAACAAACTCCACTTTTATCTGTCCCTAAAGACGACTGTGGTTCACCAGGTTACTCCTATAATGTGACATGTCATAGTCTGTTCTTTAGTTATCAAACATTTTAGAAACACATATCACTCTGTATATACCATAGCAGTGGGACAAGTAGATTTTTTTTGGATAATTATTTGGGTTACATTTTATACCAAATTAGCTACTATTAACAGAGTGGATGCTTTTCCTGTTTGGAATGACGGTCTCTCTGTACAGCAAACATATATTCATCACTGCAGTTTGAGATACCAAGTCTTCTCAGGCATAGTTTAGAGATGCTAAAACAGACATAATACATTTTCTATAAAGTTTAAGTCATGGTTCCTTATTTTTCATAAAAGGACATTTTCACTCTAGACATAAAGGATTAGTCCTACCATGGTCATTAGGTCCTGAAGATGAGTCAATTCCTTCTGTAAAAGGTGAAAATTGTTTTCTTTAATTCCTTCCATCTTGGCGTCTTGGCTCAGGGGGTCTGTTTATTTTGTCCTGTTGCTCTCTGAATATATACATTAGAAAGGTCATTCCCCTTCAGTCTAAGTGGGTGGGGTTCCGGTTTACGATCAGAGGCTCTGTTTCATTGGGGGATGTCTTTTTGTATCTCCTATGTTTTGACCTCCCAAACCATTTCTTTATCATGTATATTAATAGTTTTGTGAGCAAGATAATTCCTATAATACTTCCTAAGCAGATGGCTGCGTATTTTGCAATTGATAATACCAAATCGGTTACTACATTCAGCGCTCCGTTTACAGTGTCTTGGGCTGTTTCTACAATGGTGGTGCCTGCAATTTTTAGGCCTTCTCCAGCTGCATAGAATATGCCCATAATCATTTTCCAATTTGTTATGTCATATGTACTTTTACCTAAGTGACTAGGGATACAGTTTCCAAAACCTATTCTAAATTCCCATCTTTTGTTGAGAGTTATGGTATCGTCTCGAAAGATACCTCCTCTCTGCGGGTTATTTGCTTCTGGCTGTATCCATAGCAGATCATTTTCTCCACATACCTCTGTCCATAAATGATATCCCCTTTTCCATTCCAAATCATATGGTACTAAGCTGGACCAATTAGTGGAGTCTCTCACTATGTTTCTAGCACAGGTTTCCAGTTTTACAGTCCTTCTACTACACTGGGTAGCATAATATCCTGTGGTACATTTTATGTATGAGCTGATACAATTTACGCATATTGTCCCGTTAGTGTATCGGGGATACGCTAGCTGTGGATTGAAAAGCACTTTATTCTCTTTGATATGGGTTCTATTTAGGGTTCGTTCTAAAATGATATCCCTTACCCAATTAGAGGAATCTATGTTCTGTTTGTTAGAATTGGTTAGGTAGTCGTGTGAGTACCAGAAATCACCGGGCCGTTTGTGGCTATCAACCTCTTTATAATACCCATATTTTAGTCCTGGTATTTGTCCTGGGTTTTCCCATAATGTGTGGGGCCACCAAGTTGCCTCTGAAACTAGTAGTCGGTAAATTAGTTCTTTGGTATTGTTTCTAACAGTGATGTAAGGGAGGGATATGCTTCCTTCTCTGGTCGCGTTCCATTCTCCAATAAGTCCTAATATTTGATTGCTCCAGTAATTCTCCATATTTTGTTCAAACGTAGTGCCTAATTTGTTTTGATTCTGTTTTACACAGCTAGTTAGGTTTTTTAGCCATGAGATGTCTCCCCCTGGTCCAACAGAAGATAGATAGCCGTTAACGGGGACGTAATTCATTATCATTTCCTGTATGTTTTCCATAATTGAACTACTATTCCATATTCCACATTCTTCATCACTGTCACATTCATGTCTCCCCTTTTGTGTCCCCTTAATTCTCCACTTTGGCCACATGTCTGTTCCCTCCCCTTTGCTATTTTTCAGGCAGTGAGCTAGTTTTTTCTCCCATATTGGAAGCTGTATTTGATGCCACGTGGTTACATTAATATTGTTGTAATTTGGCACCCACATGAAATGTTCAAAGTGGGCATTATCTTGTGTGTTTATGTACAAGGTCTGGCCCTGAGATATCCATAAGGGGGTGTTTGAGTAGGTAACAAACAAAGTCCAGTTAAATCCCTCCGATTGGAGTGATTCTGGTTCTAATGCACAATATTTGCATGTTTGTTTTCGTGTCTCAGTTATTAGGGATCTGCGCTCTCTTTTTGGGGTCCTTATTTGCTGCAAAGGAGTAGAGAGGTTGGGGGTAATGTGTTGAAGCAGATCTAAGGTTTCATGGACATAACTAGGGGGAAATGAGAAAGTTGTAAAAGAATGATTTGTGGTCTTTTGTGGCCATGGCTTAATCTCTTCTTGCCCTGGATACCAATCTAATCTCTGGCACTCCCAGGCTGTTAACTGATTTTTGTTGCTACAAGAGCAGTTACTGAAAGTTGTTCTGTGCTGTCTCTGAGTTAAGGCTAATCCTGTCACTGTCTGTCCTTCTACATGGATATCAGAGCAGGTTAGAGTTTTTTCCGTTTGGTCAGAGTTTGTGCACTTTAGCATTAGGTCTAATTTACCTTTTTCATAGTTGAAGATGTGAGTCACGCATGATCTTTTATTTTCTCTAGAGTTACTGCCACCCCATATTTGTAGCAAGGTCACCCATTGCCAATTAGAAGAGGTCAACTGAGGGGGATCCTGCAATACTTTACACTGAGGCTGAAAGCCAATCCAGCTGGAAATAGTGCAATCCGGTTCAATCAGGTTTAAATCAGAAGTGTCTATTTGATGCAAAAACATTATAAGGAAGTTTCTTACCCATAACGTTCTGTTTGTATGGCATGCAGCTGACATGTTTGTGGTTTGTACGCATCCGGTAGTGGGTAGGTCAACATTAACTTTTTCCCATGTTATGATCTGGGTTTGTCTATACGTGGTAGTTTTGGAGGCATATTTCCACATAGTCCTTTGACCCAAAGAGGCCCAAGTGACAGGGGCTATGACCAATATACTTAGTAGCACCATTATTTTCATTGAAGTTATAAGTAAATTGCATTTCCATTTAGATTTGTTCTTATTTACTGTGTATTCCGGTTGGTCCGGTTCATTCTGAGGGGTCTGTGGGTTCTCAGGATCCTTAATAGGCTTTATGACCCCCATCCTCCTCTGATCCTGTAGAACACACAAGAGCACCTTTTGTTAGAATCTTTAATTTTGTCCTGGTTGCAGCTGGAGTATCAGAAGGCTGGCTGCGCAACAAGTGCCAACCTCCGTTATAGTCATGTTAATAATAACTTGTAATATTTTTCTTTCTCCTCGCCATTTTATTTCTAAACTCCTCTCGTATTGTCGAGAAATCATTGGGGGATCCCCTGCGCATGAAAGGTCAGTAGCCCAATCATGTGAAGTGACAGGGCATGCATAGTACTTAAACGGCTTATCTTCACTTCTCCAAGTCTGCCAGGCGTCAGCAATAAAATCACCTAACTGTGTGTCTTTGTAGGGTTTCATCACCCCTTTTTCTTGTTTTACAGACGTCAGAAGTATCCTGCCTTTGTCATCCTTTTTTGTGCACTGATGGCGTATCATTTCAGTTAGTTCTGTCATGGTTAGGATTGAAGTTGTCCTAGTTAGAACATCTGTTTTGAGGCAGGTATACATCTGTCTGTCACATGTGGTCAGTCCCATGTAACCTCCCCTGCAGCATCTGCCTGGAGGGTAGGTATGGTCCTTTCTGACTAAATTAGCCATTATTCCTATTTCTGCAAAGCAGGTATCACACATAGTGACTCTGCAATCCCCAGGGCCCTCTCTGGCTCCGTTAGCGGGGATTTTTTTAGGCAGGCTCTTTCTCTCTGATCTCTCTCCTTGCCATATTAGTGTTGCTTTTGGTGTATCACAGATTATACATTGTCCTGGTACATATTCACTCCATGAGAGATATTGAGTGGGATTCTCAGGGTCTGATATCTTCCCTATTTGAATTCCCCCCTGTCCTCCGTGCGACAAGACATATGCAGTGCGTCTGGTGAGTGGGTGGTAAATTGAATAATCTGAACTTTCGGCCATTATTTCTTCTTTGATACGGATGGGCAGGACCTATTTGTTTTAGATTAACAATATTACCTTTTTGGAGAATCACTTCGTCTGTGCCTTCGCAAGTTGTTTGTATTGGCTGTCCTGGTTGTTTATTCCCTCTGTCTACCCAAACCTGGTCTAACATGGTTAGAGTGATCGGGGATATGAACGACTAGTTTAGGCAAAGATAAATGTTCATTTAGTTTAAGAAATGTGTGCCGTTATCCATTCTGAGAGACAACGGGTTTTTGCCTGTAAAAAAGTCTGCAATACATCTGCTGATTGTTCTTGCTGTGGCAACACGAGAAGGATACACTCTTGTATCTCCACCCCCATTATCAGTGATAACAATAAAATATTTGTTACCGAGGGTTGATGGGATTAAAGGTCCCGCTACGTCAGCCGAAAAGTGTTCTCCGGTTTTATGAGTTTTAATGTGTCTCATCTCACTTTTTATGCGTGGCATGCCCCCTTTTAGAGCGCAATCTTCGCATTGTCTTTTCATAATATTAAAGTTGTCTTTTAATTTATGAAAGGTTATCTTACGGCTTTTGAGGAACAGTCTCATTCTCTCTAAACCTATGTGACCCAGTGATTGGTGAAGGTTCAACAAAACTCTTTGTGCTTCATTTTGAGGTATTTTAATCTGTTCATTTTGTTCCCATTCTTTTGGGAAAATGCAGATTGCTTTATACAACGCGCTTTGCACAGCTGCTGTCATATTTGTGTCAACAGAGTGTGGATAATCGTTTCGATTTTGCGCCATATTGTCTACCTCTTCGTTGAAGCGTGCATCATCTGTTTTTGCCTTTGTGTGACTCTTTACATGTCTCATGACGATTCTTTTCTTTTTCCTGAGCTCAGCAATAATTGTCAAATAATCGGAGTGTGTCAGTGGGTTACCTTTGTAGTTTTCAAAGCCCCTGAGTTCCCACATTCCTAAGTCTTCATTAAAGCTATTGCTACAATAAAAACTATCTGTTATTATTGTGCTCTCTTTTATCTTTTTCTTGTCCTTCCAAGCTAAAGCCTGCATTATGGCCAACACTTCAGCAGTCTGTGCTGACTCTGTTCGGGGTTGGATTGATTTATGGGGTCTCTGCACAGTTGAGGATCCTGATTTTGTGATCTGGGTGACTCTGGTCTCTGGGGTTCCTTATCTGTTGCATGCGTTTTTTTTTTTTTTGGATGTTTGATCTTTTCGCTTCTCACTCTCTCTGCTCTCCTGTCGTAAATGATTATCTCATTTAACTGTTGTTGGTGATTTAGCTGTGGCCATCTATCTGCCAGATTTATCCCTCCTGGTATGTCTTTAAGCAGTTTTTCTTGTTGTATTAGGGTGGCCTGTTCACTCCATATTACATTCATTCCTTGTTGAAGGTTTATCACTCCACTTGCTATTTCATTAGCTATGCTTCCTATTCTTCCGTCTAACCCATTGTTACCTGCTGCTGCTACTTTTGACCTGAACACATCTAGGGCTGTGCTTCCTCAAGTGGAGGAGGGGGTGGGAAACTGTCTGTGTCAGGGACCGAGTTTGGCGTGCGGCATTGACGTGCGGCATTAGCGGAGATTTTAGCCTTCTGGGAGGTGGCGGCGGTGGGATTTTTGGCCTGTTTAGGTTTTGCGGGTAAGGGATCGCTGGTTCAAGGCTCGGTATCGTGGGGTATTCTGGTCGTACGGATTGTCCGTGTCCAGGATAGTCATTAACTATGAGCAGATCGTTTAGTGTTTGATTTATGCCGGCGAACGGTTGGTGCGGCGGGGCATATGGATTAAGCGGGGCATTTGGTAGCACTGGAGCTCTAGGGGGGGGGGGGGGTCTTTTCATAGCGTTCACTATAGCTTCATAGTTGCTGTTTCCTTTTGCGACTATTACTATTTTTTGGTCAACGTATTTATTCAATACTGTGGGTTCCTGTCTGAGCGCTGCCCTGATGCTCTTTTCCATCATATCTGTGAGGTAATCCACATCAGATAGTGGTCCTTTATAATGAGCTTTTTTTTTTTTGAGTAACACACACTGAGTATACCGATTATTTCTTTGTCTCTTTTTACTGGATAATAAAAGGTTGCTCCATCTGCGGCTGCTTTTGCCGCTGTGGCTTGCGTATCTGAATGTATTTGAAAGCCTGACCCTACCCTCTCTGATAAGGCTTTTGCTACTCCTGCTCCATGTCTCATGGCTCTGTTAGCTGGATTTAGGAACACTACATTATGTTCTCCTAGTGTCAGATTTTTTACATCCCCTTGTAAAAGTAAATGATTTTCAGTTAATCCGGTCAACCTAAACGGTGGCCTGGGGGTATTTTGGAATGGGTTCGTTACACTGACTAATGCTTGTTTTATTCGAGCGAGATTAAAGGGTGTTGTGTCTGGTCCTTCTGTGTCGCTATCAGTAAACCATTCACTTTGTGATTCCGAATCTCCTCGGGGGGCTGCTTTTATCATTTTTGGGGTGTTTTGTTTTGTCTTCACTTTAAAATCACTGGGTCGTTCTTTTTAGTCCCTGCTAATGTTTAACCCTCGCGGCAATGGTTCCTCAGATAACGGGAGCTCTATCCGTTCCCTTCTCCTTGTTTTATGTTGAATTCTACGGATTCGTATAATGATTGCCTACAGTATAGAACAGTTAGCGCGTTATAGTTCCCCCTACTCTTACCTTAATCCTAAAGTTAGTCAGGTATCACCCCGTGTCTAACACTCTTACTTGATGGATCGGTTAAGTAGGCTTCTACTCCTTACCTTTTTAACGAGACTTTTATAGGTCGTGATTACTTTTTTAAATGGGTCCTTGATGTTTAACTCGAGGTTCGTGATGTGTACTCGAGCCCCACGTCAGGGCGCCATGTAGCGTGTGCGGCTCCTGCCCCGTTTCTAGGCGGAGAAGTCTTTCGCACCTAACCCGGTGGTCACTCCGTCGGCTGTCCCGCCTGCGAGGTTATGTTATCCTCTTTTAGGTGTCGGGACAATACCTTAGGCCTTTTATCTCACCCCGTAGCTAAATAGTTAGGATTTCGGAATTAATTGTCTTTTTGAAAGTCTTTTACGGCTCATGCCCTAGGCGCTCTCAATTGGATGTAACCCTAACACCCGGTATGTAATAGTTATGTACATCGTCTATACTTTACTATTGCCTATTGTGAACATTCTCACCGTTTATGACCGACACTGCAATGTCTTCACCCAATGAACTTACCTTAAGTACCAAATGGTAGCTTCTGTCGTCACGTCTGGATCGCACGGTTAGTGGACAGGGAAGAGGGTTAAATTGTTTTAAAGGACCCGAATACTTGTTTGGTTTCAGTCACTTACTAAATGTAAGGCTGTGTTTTTATTTCAGGTTTTCACACAAGATTCACATACAACAATTTCAATTCAATGAAACAGTTACAGTGGCTACCAGAACTATTCTATCATTCCTCTTTATCAGTCTTCACTGATTTTGTAATGAGGCACTCTCCAGTCACTTGCTGGCTTTTCTCCCCCCCTTCTCCCAACTTTCTGCTCTGTTCTGCTGTTTTTATTCTACTCTCAGGCTGGAACCTCCTTCTTCTTGGGCTGGGTCAGAATGTAACTGGTTTGATCCTGTTAAAGTGACTAGGTTACACAAAGGGTCTAACTCTAAACTGTTCATTTGTTAAATCACAGCTATTAAAAAATAAAACAAGTTATAATATGATGGTTATAAAAAGTGTAAACACGCTATAGGTTATGCTGGTTATACTTAGAAATAAAAATGGTTATAGTTTATACTAGCTATACTTTTATGCTTTCATACTTTTCTACGATCTTTCTACAATCTCTTCTTCAATCTTGCCTTTTTCTCACACATTTCTCAAGTGAAAAAGCAGCAGTGTCCTCTGCCTTATGGAGAGAGAAGTGAAAAGGCTTACAGCACCTGGTATTCCCAGGCGGTCTCCCATCCAAGTACTAACCAGGCCCGACTCTGCTTAGCTTCCGAGATCAGACGAGATCGGGCGCGATGAGAGAGGTATGGCCGTAAGCAATTTTGTCTCCAACACATATTCCTTTAAAAGCTGTCAAAATTGCAGTCTTTTACAGTACATTTAGGACACCTTCATGTTTAAGAAATCTCATTTTAT
>JAVDOI010000052.1:932500-947500 GCA_032191485.1 Leptoclinus maculatus | reverse complement strand
GATTGATTCTTTTTTCCCTTTTTACTGTTACCCACCTCTTTGTGTGCATCTCTTCTTCAATCTTGCCTTTTTCTCACACATTTCTCAAGTGAAAAAGCAGCAGTGTCCTCTGCCTTATGGAGAGAGAAGTGAAAAGGCTTACAGCACCTGGTATTCCCAGGCGGTCTCCCATCCAAGTACTTACCAGGCCCGACTCTGCTTAGCTTCCGAGATCAGACGAGATCGGGCGCGATGAGAGAGGTATGGCCGTAAGCAAGTTTGTCTCCAACACATATTCCTTTAAAAGCTGTCAAAAATTGCAGTCTTTTACAGTACATTTAGGACACGTTCATGTTTAAGAAATCTCATTTTATGTTCAAAGGGACCCCGATTTAAAAAAATGAAGCAGTTCTTTGAATGGTCAAGAGAGTAGGGTAAATGGCGAATTAAACGTTACTTTTCTTCACAGAGAACTCTGACCTTTTGGGTTGGAACCGGCTTGAAAATAACTAAAATATACGATCAGTAGGTTAATCGCAAAACATTAACGAACCTAAACCAGTTCATTGATTACCATTCCAAAAAGAAGAAAATATTGATTGATTCTTTTTTCCCTTTTTACTGTTACCCACCTCTTTGTGTGCATCTCTTCTTCAATCTTGCCTTTTTCTCACACATTTCTCAAGTGAAAAAGCAGCAGTGTCCTCTGCCTTATGGAGAGAGAAGTGAAAAGGCTTACAGCACCTGGTATTCCCAGGCGGTCTCCCATCCAAGTACTAACCAGGCCCGACTCTGCTTAGCTTCCGAGATCAGACGAGATCGGGCGCGATGAGAGAGGTATGGCCGTAAGCAAGTTTGTCTCCAACACATATTCCTTTAAAAGCTGTCAAAAATTGCAGTCTTTTACAGTACATTTAGGACACCTTCATGTTTAAGAAATCTCATTTTATGTTCAAAGGGACCCCGATTTAAAAAAATTAAGCAGTTCTTTGAATGGTCAAGAGAGTAGGGTAAATGGCGAATTAAACGTTACTTTTCTTCACAGAGAACTCTGACCTTTTGGGTTGGAACCGGCTTGAAAATAACTAAAATATACGATCAGTAGGTCAATCGCAAAACATTAACGAACCGAAACCAGTTCATTGATTACCATTCCAAAAAGAAGAAACTATTGATTGATTCTTTTTTCCCTTTTTACTGTTACCCACCTCTTTGTGTGCATCTCTTCTTCAATCTTGCCTTTTTCTCACACATTTCTCAAGTGAAAAAGCAGCAGTGTCCTCTGCCTTATGGAGAGAGAAGTGAAAAGGCTTACAGCACCTTGTATTCCCAGGCGGTCTCCCATCCAAGTACTAACCAGGCCCGACTCTGCTTAGCTTCCGAGATCAGACGAGATCGGGCGCGATGAGAGAGGTATGGCCGTAAGCAAGTTTGTCTCCAACACATATTCCTTTAAAAGCTGTCAAAAATTGCAGTCTTTTACAGTACATTTAGGACACGTTCATGTTTAAGAAATCTCATTTTATGTTCAAAGGGACCCCGATTTAAAAAAATTAAGCAGTTCTTTGAATGGTCAAGAGAGTAGGGTAAATGGCGAATTAAACGTTACTTTTCTTCACAGAGAACTCTGACCTTTTGGGTTGGAACCGGCTTGAAAATAACTAAAATATACGATCAGTAGGTTAATCGCAAAACATTAACGAACCTAAACCAGTTCATTGATTACCATTCCAAAAAGAAGAAAATATTGATTGATTCTTTTTTCCCTTTTTACTGTTACCCACCTCTTTGTGTGCATCTCTTCTTCAATCTTGCCTTTTTCTCACACATTTCTCAAGTGAAAAAGCAGCAGTGTCCTCTGCCTTATGGAGAGAGAAGTGAAAAGGCTTACAGCACCTGGTATTCCCAGGCGGTCTCCCATCCAAGTACTAACCAGGCCCGACTCTGCTTAGCTTCCGAGATCAGACGAGATCGGGCGCGATGAGAGAGGTATGGCCGTAAGCAAGTTTGTCTCCAACACATATTCCTTTAAAAGCTGTCAAAAATTGCAGTCTTTTACAGTACATTTAGGACACCTTCATGTTTAAGAAATCTCATTTTATGTTCAAAGGGACCCCGATTTAAAAAAATTAAGCAGTTCTTTGAATGGTCAAGAGAGTAGGGTAAATGGCGAATTAAACGTTACTTTTCTTCACAGAGAACTCTGACCTTTTGGGTTGGAACCGGCTTGAAAATAACTAAAATATACGATCAGTAGGTCAATCGCAAAACATTAACGAACCGAAACCAGTTCATTGATTACCATTCCAAAAAGAAGAAACTATTGATTGATTCTTTTTTCCCTTTTTACTGTTACCCACCTCTTTGTGTGCATCTCTTCTTCAATCTTGCCTTTTTCTCACACATTTCTCAAGTGAAAAAGCAGCAGTGTCCTCTGCCTTATGGAGAGAGAAGTGAAAAGGCTTACAGCACCTTGTATTCCCAGGCGGTCTCCCATCCAAGTACTAACCAGGCCCGACTCTGCTTAGCTTCCGAGATCAGACGAGATCGGGCGCGATGAGAGAGGTATGGCCGTAAGCAAGTTTGTCTCCAACACATATTCCTTTAAAAGCTGTCAAAAATTGCAGTCTTTTACAGTACATTTAGGACACGTTCATGTTTAAGAAATCTCATTTTATGTTCAAAGGGACCCCGATTTAAAAAAATTAAGCAGTTCTTTGAATGGTCAAGAGAGTAGGGTAAATGGCGAATTAAACGTTACTTTTCTTCACAGAGAACTCTGACCTTTTGGGTTGAAACCGGCTTGAAAATAACTAAAATATACGATCAGTAGGTCAATCGCAAAACATTAACGAACCTAAACCAGTTCATTGATTACCATCCCAAAAAGAAGAAAATATTGATTGATTCTTTTTTCCCTTTTTACTGTTACCCACCTCTTTGTGTGCATCTCTTCTTCAATCTTGCCTTTTTCTCACACATTTCTCAAGTGAAAAAGCAGCAGTGTCCTCTGCCTTATGGAGAGAGAAGTGAAAAGGCTTACAGCACCTGGTATTCCCAGGCGGTCTCCCATCCAAGTACTTACCAGGCCCGACTCTGCTTAGCTTCCGAGATCAGACGAGATCGGGCGCGATGAGAGAGGTATGGCCGTAAGCAAGTTTGTCTCCAACACATATTCCTTTAAAAGCTGTCAAAAATTGCAGTCTTTTACAGTACATTTAGGACACGTTCATGTTTAAGAAATCTCATTTTATGTTCAAAGGGACCCCGATTTAAAAAAATGAAGCAGTTCTTTGAATGGTCAAGAGAGTAGGGTAAATGGCGAATTAAACGTTACTTTTCTTCACAGAGAACTCTGACCTTTTGGGTTGGAACCGGCTTGAAAATAACTAAAATATACGATCAGTAGGTTAATCGCAAAACATTAACGAACCTAAACCAGTTCATTGATTACCATTCCAAAAAGAAGAAAATATTGATTGATTCTTTTTTCCCTTTTTACTGTTACCCACCTCTTTGTGTGCATCTCTTCTTCAATCTTGCCTTTTTCTCACACATTTCTCAAGTGAAAAAGCAGCAGTGTCCTCTGCCTTATGGAGAGAGAAGTGAAAAGGCTTACAGCACCTGGTATTCCCAGGCGGTCTCCCATCCAAGTACTAACCAGGCCCGACTCTGCTTAGCTTCCGAGATCAGACGAGATCGGGCGCGATGAGAGAGGTATGGCCGTAAGCAAGTTTGTCTCCAACACATATTCCTTTAAAAGCTGTCAAAAATTGCAGTCTTTTACAGTACATTTAGGACACCTTCATGTTTAAGAAATCTCATTTTATGTTCAAAGGGACCCCGATTTAAAAAAATTAAGCAGTTCTTTGAATGGTCAAGAGAGTAGGGTAAATGGCGAATTAAACGTTACTTTTCTTCACAGAGAACTCTGACCTTTTGGGTTGGAACCGGCTTGAAAATAACTAAAATATACGATCAGTAGGTCAATCGCAAAACATTAACGAACCTAAACCAGTTCATTGATTACCATCCCAAAAAGAAGAAAATATTGATTGATTCTTTTTTCCCTTTTTACTGTTACCCACCTCTTTGTGTGCATCTCTTCTTCAATCTTGCCTTTTTCTCACACATTTCTCAAGTGAAAAAGCAGCAGTGTCCTCTGCCTTATGGAGAGAGAAGTGAAAAGGCTTACAGCACCTTGTATTCCCAGGCGGTCTCCCATCCAAGTACTAACCAGGCCCGACTCTGCTTAGCTTCCGAGATCAGACGAGATCGGGCGCGATGAGAGAGGTATGGCCGTAAGCAAGTTTGTCTCCAACACATATTCCTTTAAAAGCTGTCAAAAATTGCAGTCTTTTACAGTACATTTAGGACACGTTCATGTTTAAGAAATCTCATTTTATGTTCAAAGGGACCCCGATTTAAAAAAATGAAGCAGTTCTTTGAATGGTCAAGAGAGTAGGGTAAATGGCGAATTAAACGTTACTTTTCTTCACAGAGAACTCTGACCTTTTGGGTTGAAACCGGCTTGAAAATAACTAAAATATACGATCAGTAGGTCAATCGCAAAACATTAACGAACCTAAACCAGTTCATTGATTACCATCCCAAAAAGAAGAAAATATTGATTGATTCTTTTTTCCCTTTTTACTGTTACCCACCTCTTTGTGTGCATCTCTTCTTCAATCTTGCCTTTTTCTCACACATTTCTCAAGTGAAAAAGCAGCAGTGTCCTCTGCCTTATGGAGAGAGAAGTGAAAAGGCTTACAGCACCTGGTATTCCCAGGCGGTCTCCCATCCAAGTACTAACCAGGCCCGACTCGGCTTAGCTTCCGAGATCAGACGAGATCGGGCGCGATGAGAGAGGTATGGCCGTAAGCAAGTTTGTCTCCAACACATATTCCTTTAAAAGCTGTCAAAAATTGCAGTCTTTTACAGTACATTTAGGACACCTTCATGTTTAAGAAATCTCATTTTATGTTCAAAGGGACCCCGATTTAAAAAAATTAAGCAGTTCTTTGAATGGTCAAGAGAGTAGGGTAAATGGCGAATTAAACGTTACTTTTCTTCACAGAGAACTCTGACCTTTTGGGTTGAAACCGGCTTGAAAATAACTAAAATATACGATCAGTAGGTCAATCGCAAAACATTAACGAACCTAAACCAGTTCATTGATTACCATCCCAAAAAGAAGAAAATATTGATTGATTCTTTTTTCCCTTTTTACTGTTACCCACCTCTTTGTGTGCATCTCTTCTTCAATCTTGCCTTTTTCTCACACATTTCTCAAGTGAAAAAGCAGCAGTGTCCTCTGCCTTATGGAGAGAGAAGTGAAAAGGCTTACAGCACCTGGTATTCCCAGGCGGTCTCCCATCCAAGTACTTACCAGGCCCGACTCTGCTTAGCTTCCGAGATCAGACGAGATCGGGCGCGATGAGAGAGGTATGGCCGTAAGCAAGTTTGTCTCCAACACATATTCCTTTAAAAGCTGTCAAAAATTGCAGTCTTTTACAGTACATTTAGGACACGTTCATGTTTAAGAAATCTCATTTTATGTTCAAAGGGACCCCGATTTAAAAAAATGAAGCAGTTCTTTGAATGGTCAAGAGAGTAGGGTAAATGGCGAATTAAACGTTACTTTTCTTCACAGAGAACTCTGACCTTTTGGGTTGGAACCGGCTTGAAAATAACTAAAATATACGATCAGTAGGTCAATCGCAAAACATTAACGAACCGAAACCAGTTCATTGATTACCATTCCAAAAAGAAGAAACTATTGATTGATTCTTTTTTCCCTTTTTACTGTTACCCACCTCTTTGTGTGCATCTCTTCTTCAATCTTGCCTTTTTCTCACACATTTCTCAAGTGAAAAAGCAGCAGTGTCCTCTGCCTTATGGAGAGAGAAGTGAAAAGGCTTACAGCACCTTGTATTCCCAGGCGGTCTCCCATCCAAGTACTAACCAGGCCCGACTCTGCTTAGCTTCCGAGATCAGACGAGATCGGGCGCGATGAGAGAGGTATGGCCGTAAGCAAGTTTGTCTCCAACACATATTCCTTTAAAAGCTGTCAAAAATTGCAGTCTTTTACAGTACATTTAGGACACGTTCATGTTTAAGAAATCTCATTTTATGTTCAAAGGGACCCCGATTTAAAAAAATTAAGCAGTTCTTTGAATGGTCAAGAGAGTAGGGTAAATGGCGAATTAAACGTTACTTTTCTTCACAGAGAACTCTGACCTTTTGGGTTGAAACCGGCTTGAAAATAACTAAAATATACGATCAGTAGGTCAATCGCAAAACATTAACGAACCTAAACCAGTTCATTGATTACCATCCCAAAAAGAAGAAAATATTGATTGATTCTTTTTTCCCTTTTTACTGTTACCCACCTCTTTGTGTGCATCTCTTCTTCAATCTTGCCTTTTTCTCACACATTTCTCAAGTGAAAAAGCAGCAGTGTCCTCTGCCTTATGGAGAGAGAAGTGAAAAGGCTTACAGCACCTGGTATTCCCAGGCGGTCTCCCATCCAAGTACTAACCAGGCCCGACTCGGCTTAGCTTCCGAGATCAGACGAGATCGGGCGCGATGAGAGAGGTATGGCCGTAAGCAATTTTGTCTCCAACACATATTCCTTTAAAAGCTGTCAAAAATTGCAGTCTTTTACAGTACATTTAGGACACCTTCATGTTTAAGAAATCTCATTTTATGTTCAAAGGGACCCCGATTTAAAAAAATTAAGCAGTTCTTTGAATGGTCAAGAGAGTAGGGTACATGGCGAATTTAACTTTACTTTTCTTCACAGAGAACTCTGACCTTTTGGGTTGGAACCGGCTTGAAAATAACTAAAATATACGATCAGTAGGTCAATCGCAAAACATTAACGAACCTAAACCAGTTCATTGATTACCATTCCAAAAAGAAGAAAATATTGATTGATTCTTTTTTCCCTTTTTACTGTTACCCACCTCTTTGTGTGCATCTCTTCTTCAATCTTGCCTTTTTCTCACACATTTCTCAAGTGAAAAAGCAGCAGTGTCCTCTGCCTTATGGAGAGAGAAGTGAAAAGGCTTACAGCACCTGGTATTCCCAGGCGGTCTCCCATCCAAGTACTAACCAGGCCCGACTCTGCTTAGCTTCCGAGATCAGACGAGATCGGCCGCGATGAGAGAGGTATGGCCGTAAGCAAGTTTGTCTCCAACACATATTCCTTTAAAAGCTGTCAAAAATTGCAGTCTTTTACAGTACATTTAGGACACGTTCATGTTTAAGAAATCTCATTTTATGTTCAAAGGGACCCCGATTTAAAAAAATTAAGCAGTTCTTTGAATGGTCAAGAGAGTAGGGTAAATGGCGAATTAAACGTTACTTTTCTTCACAGAGAACTCTGACCTTTTGGGTTGGAACCGGCTTGAAAATAACTAAAATATACGATCAGTAGGTCAATCGCAAAACATTAACGAACCTAAACCAGTTCATTGATTACCATTCCAAAAAGAAGAAAATATTGATTGATTCTTTTTTCCCTTTTTACTGTTACCCACCTCTTTGTGTGCATCTCTTCTTCAATCTTGCCTTTTTCTCACACATTTCTCAAGTGAAAAAGCAGCAGTGTCCTCTGCCTTATGGAGAGAGAAGTGAAAAGGCTTACAGCACCTGGTATTCCCAGGCGGTCTCCCATCCAAGTACTAACCAGGCCCGACTCTGCTTAGCTTCCGAGATCAGACGAGATCGGGCGCGATGAGAGAGGTATGGCCGTAAGCAAGTTTGTCTCCAACACATATTCCTTTAAAAGCTGTCAAAAATTGCAGTCTTTTACAGTACATTTAGGACACGTTCATGTTTAAGAAATCTCATTTTATGTTCAAAGGGACCCCGATTTAAAAAAATTAAGCAGTTCTTTGAATGGTCAAGAGAGTAGGGTAAATGGCGAATTAAACTTTACTTTTCTTCACAGAGAACTCTGACCTTTTGGGTTGGAACCGGCTTGAAAATAACTAAAATATACGATCAGTAGGTCAATCGCAAAACATTAACGAACCTAAACCAGTTCATTGATTACCATCCCAAAAAGAAGAAAATATTGATTGATTCTTTTTTCCCTTTTTACTGTTACCCACCTCTTTGTGTGCATCTCTTCTTCAATCTTGCCTTTTTCTCACACATTTCTCAAGTGAAAAAGCAGCAGTGTCCTCTGCCTTATGGAGAGAGAAGTGAAAAGGCTTACAGCACCTGGTATTCCCAGGCGGTCTCCCATCCAAGTACTAACCAGGTCCGACTCTGCTTAGCTTCCGAGATCAGACGAGATCGGGCGCGATGAGAGAGGTATGGCCGTAAGCAAGTTTGTCTCCAACACATATTCCTTTAAAAGCTGTCAAAAATTGCAGTCTTTTACAGTACATTTAGGACACGTTCATGTTTAAGAAATCTCATTTTATGTTCAAAGGGACCCCGATTTTAAAAAATGAAGCAGTTCTTTGAATGGTCAAGAGAGTAGGGTAAATGGCGAATTAAACGTTACTTTTCTTCACAGAGAACTCTGACCTTTTGGGTTGGAACCGGCTTGAAAATAACTAAAATATACGATCAGTAGGTCAATCGCAAAACATTAACGAACCTAAACCAGTTCATTGATTACCATCCCAAAAAGAAGAAAATATTGATTGATTCTTTTTTCCCTTTTTACTGTTACCCACCTCTTTGTGTGCATCTCTTCTTCAATCTTGCCTTTTTCTCACACATTTCTCAAGTGAAAAAGCAGCAGTGTCCTCTGCCTTATGGAGAGAGAAGTGAAAAGGCTTACAGCACCTGGTATTCCCAGGCGGTCTCCCATCCAAGTACTAACCAGGCCCGACTCTGCTTAGCTTCCGAGATCAGACGAGATCGGGCGCGATTTTTTTTTTTTTTTTATCTTTTATTATCAAAAATACAACATGTTCAATTTTTCAACACTCAAAAAGACAAACATTCAGACAAAACTGTGCATTTATTAAACCATAAAAGCAAACCAACCCCAAAAGAAAAAATAAATTAGTTTTAACACTTAACATTTACCCAAACCCACAAAGAAAATCAACAAAATTAAACCTCCCCATAAGTCAACTGACAGAAGACATATTTACCAAAAAAAAGACACACAAAAACAAAAAAAACCCCAAAAATTAATAAACACACTTACAAACAACAATAATTAAAATAACAAAACCAAAATACACACGAAAACACATAAACAAACTAATCAAACCCAGCTATACTAATCCCTCAAAAGTTAAACTCCAACCTCCCACCCTCCCCATATTTACACAAGTTTGTTCTATCTATATACAATCCCTCAAACCACTCCTCCTTGCAGGCATGCAGTAGTCCTAAGTGCGCCTTCAGCAGATTTTTAAATAGTGCTTCCACATTTACCGTTTTCCTTTCAAATAAGGCGAAGTTGCGCCTTAGGACCACTGCATGCCTGGCAAAAGAGAGGAG
This sequence comes from Leptoclinus maculatus, assembly GCA_032191485.1. Lineage (NCBI taxonomy): Eukaryota > Metazoa > Chordata > Actinopteri > Perciformes > Stichaeidae > Leptoclinus > Leptoclinus maculatus. The sequence goes on along the minus strand of JAVDOI010000052.1, from coordinate 938,044 downwards.
TGTGTTTGCCTGTACCTCCCTCCCTCCCTTGTCCTGTTTGGGCAGGCCGAAGAGCCAAACCCACTCCCAATCCTTGATTCTTTCGCCCTCAAGTTTACATAATGAGCTTAACATGTCAAGCACCAATTTTTTTACCCCTTTTAATGCAGGGCAGAGGAGGACCAGGTGTTCTAAATCCTCGTCGGCCAGGCCACAGACTGCACAGGTCCGCAAGAACAGGAGCTTGTGAATCTGATGCAGGACAATGCTTGTATACATCCTCCTGTGCCGTAACTTAAAGTCATTATTGTAGACAGAATGAGGGATGGCGGGAATACAAAGGTTCCCCCAGATTTTGCTTACGTCTTTGTTTGGAAAAACAGCCGACCACCTCAATTCTGCCACGGGTTTTTTGATTAGTTTTGTTACCAGAATATCGTATATTGTTTTTGTTTTTATGTGAGCCAGATTTATTGTTTTAACACCTATGCACAGGAGGAAATCTACAGCATCGCCCCGCATCACATTGCTCTGGGTTTTAAGCAAACTCCAGTCCCTGCGGACACACTCAGACAAGCTGAGGCCTAGCTCTTCAATTATTTTTGTTTTAAAAGGCCCACCTGCCCTCCTCAAACCCGCCACCGCTTTCCCTTTGTCAAAATAAAAACTCCCCCCTCCTCCACAGACAGACCCAAGTGTCGTCAGGCCCGCCACATGGAGGGCCTTAGACACCATGGGTCTGCCTTTGTGAAGGAAAAAGGGGGAGTTGAGAAAAGGTAACCGCATCAACTGTTCTTTATGTTCAACGTCAGGTCTGAGGTGGGGCAAAAACTTGTCCCAGGCCTCCAGCACCTCGCGATAGAACCCCGGCAAACCCCCTGTAACATTTCTGGGAGAGAAGGCATACAAGTTGTAACTACCCCTCTCACCATACTCTGCCAGGAGGCCTGCCAAAGTATCCTTCCAAGGATGCTGCCTCTTCAAATCTAGAAAACGGCCTATCAATTTAACCCTAAGCGCATCTCTTTTGGCACTTATGTCAATTAGATCTAAACCCCCCTCCCTCTTCTTAGCAATTAAAGTCCTGCGAGCAATCATATTACCCTTCCCCTTCCACAAAAACGAGGATATAATGCTATTCAGCGAATTTAGAGCCCAATTCGGCAGCTCGCAGGATCCCAAAATATGATTAATTTTAGACAGAACCAGAGCATTTGATACAATTACCTTTCCTCTAATATTCAGCCCACGGGCTTGCCACAGATTACAGATGTTTTTTGTTTTATTTATCACCTCAGTCCAATTCCTGTCTCTAGCTCTATCACTATCTTTCCCTACATAAACCCCTAGCACCTTCCTATCCCCTTCAGTAATTTTGAAACCCCACTTGCCTGTTTCGATATTATCCTCTTTGAACACCATTAGCTCAGACTTGGAGGCATTTACTTTAGCCCCCGACGCTAATTCATAGCTCCTGAAATGAGTCATTACCCGTTCTATGTATGCACTATTTTTTAGAAATATGTTTATGTCGTCAGCGTATTGCACCACCTTGACTATCCTCTTCCCTTCAGTTTTTATCCCCACTATTTCATTATCATTTGTTATGCTCAGCGCTAGGGGCTCTGCCACCAAGCTATAGAGCATGGCCGACAGGGGGCACCCCTGCCTGATCGACCTCTTGAGCTCCACTGGTTCAGTCAGATGCCCGTTTATTTTCACCCTACTTTTGGCTTTTTTATAAAGCAGCTTCAGCCTACTTATAAATATATTCCCGAAACCATATTTTTTAAGGACTTCCCACAAGAAGTCATGTTCCACTCTATCAAATGCTTTTTCTAGGTCAATCCCCAGTAAGCAACCTCCTTCTTTAGTCATTTTATTAACAATATCCTTTATGGCTATGATATTGTCATTTATATCTCTGTCAGGGATGCTGTAAGCCTGTGTATCTTGGACTATTGTTTTAATTACTTCGCGCAGTCTATTCGCGAGCACTTTTGCAATGATTTTATAATCGGTGTTTAAAAGGCTTATCGGTCTGTAATAGTCTAACCTGTCCTTTGTGCCTTTTTTTTTGTGTATCAAGGTGATTACCCCCTCTGTCAATTTTTCAGACGCGCTGTTTCGGGACTCCATCTCCTTTAAAACGTGTAGCAGGACCGGAGAGAGCAACTCGGAAAAACAAACATATATTTCAGAGGTTAGCCCGTCAGGGCCTGGACTCTTATTATTTTTAAGGCCTTTTATAGCTGCCTCTATCTCTTCTACTGTGAAGGGTGAGTCACAGTACTGTTTATCGTCCTCACTGATTTGTGTTTCAATCTGGTTTGTTATTAACTCTATCTGCTCTTTTTGCGGGCATTGCCCAGTGTAAAGATTAGAGTAATAACCTTGCGCTATGTTCAACAAATCCTTACTCTCACTATATACTATATCATCGTCATCCTTCAGTTCTTTAATAAATTGATTTTCCTGAGTAACTCTCTCCAGTCCCAAAAAAAAAGCTGTACTTTTTTCCCCCTCTAGCAGAAACTGGGCCCTGCTCCTGACCGCAGCGCCCCTGCAACGCTTCGCCTCAACCTCTGCTAGTTTAGCTCTATAAAATTCATACTTATCACTACTATAATTTTTTCCCAATTCCATTCTCTCTATTTCTTTATTTAGTAAATCATTTAATATACTCTCTTCCCTTTTATCCTCCCACTTTTTGTGTTTACTATAATTAATACTTGCTTTTTTAATTCTTAATTTGATGCCCTCCCAGTACTCCATTTTATTTTCTATATACGCTATGTCACACGCGCTCTGGGTAAGCATCTTCTTTATTTTGTTTTTATATATCACATCCTCTAATAAACTGTTGTTATGACACCAAGTGCCCCTACCTTTTTTTTTCGTGTTATCCCCTAGTTTCAGATCCACATACGCATGATCACTCCATGTATTAAAACAGTATTTCATTTCACAGGTCTTTTTGACCAGCCCAGATGACACCAGGGCCAGGTCTATTCTAGACTGCTTCAGTTGCCCAAGTACGATCTGCCTCCTGGAGAAGCCTCTTGCCCTGGGATTTGTAACACGCCATACATCTACCAGATTCTTTCCCGTCATTAGCTCCTTCAGAGCCGTTCTGCTCGTATCACACTTGATCTTACTGTTTGAGTTGTCACTCCTACTAAGTGTGACATTAAAGTCTCCAAAAATAATTGTTTCATTATTTGTCCATCTGCTCAGTTCCTTAAAGAAACCTCTCCTCTCCTCTTCCGTATTAGGTGCATGTATGGTAATTAACCTTATAATTTCTTCCCCAAACAGCATATCCAAAATGATCATTCTGCCGTCTTTTGCTTTAAACACACACTTACAGTTTGCACTAAGTCGTTTACTTACAAGTATAGCTACCCCTCGAACACTCCCAGTTCTCTCCTGGGAGAACACCTCCCCATTCCACAACCCTCTCGCATAATCAGACATTTTCCCATCCCAGCCTGTTTCCTGTAAGCAAAGAATGCCTGAAAGCTTACATTTCTCAAGAACAGCCTGGATTTTGCTAGGGCTCCTCAGACCTCTAGCATTAAAGGAGGTTATGGTAAGGGTGTCCAGAGCCATAACTGCAAACAGGGTAAGTAAGTGACCAAAAACAGGTAGATACATGGTGCTATTTCTTAAGCAGCTTATCCCCACTTGCATCATTATCACTCATTTCATTAACTCTTTTTCTCACCCCATGAGTCTTTTCCATCCCTGTCAAGGAGCCTCCACCCTCGTTGCTCGGGGGATCGCCGCTGACCTGGGAGGGCCCCATCTCCATCTGCTGCTCAGTTCTGCTCGCCTCTGCACCCATACTCTTCGTCAGAGCTTTTTTTATCTTTGTCCTTCTCAGGTTCTTTTCTTGGATCTGGGATAGTTGAAACGCCGCCAGCCTCCTCAATTTTAGGCTGGCTTTCGACTCTCCCCGTCTCCTACTCAGTTGGCTGAGCGCCGCCTCTGTCGCCTCGTCATTATCCGACGTCATGTCTACCTCCGCCGCCTGCTCTGCTGCTGGCACCACTACTGACACTGCCTCTGGCTCTGCCGCTGTCACTGCCGCTGGCTGCGCCGCTCGCTGCCCCGCATGCTCCGCTGCTGCCCGTGCTGTTGGTGTCGCTTCCGCTGGCCCCATCACCTCCTCCACGTCTGTGGCCATCGCTGCTGCCACCGCCGTCACGGACGCAGCCTCCTGTGGCCTCTCCACACTGGCTGCGCTCTCGTCCACCGTAGGCTCCTTCACCGACTGGCCATCCGGCAGCTCCCCTCCGCTCTCGTCCACCTCCTCGTCCTCCAGCTCCTCGTCACTGAGCTGCTCCACGTCTGAAAAAAGACTTTCGGAGGCGAGCGAACTCTGCGAGCCGCCCGCCTCCATTGCACCCTCATTTTCAGTCACTTGCACCACCCTCTCCTCCTCCACCACCTCACTATGGCACACGCAGTTCCCCTGAGTTTGTCTGCACCCTGCACAGTTCTGCGGTCTATTTGCGGCACACTCTCTGGCATAGTGTCCTTGTCTACCGCACTTCCGGCAGGAGAAATCAGGGCACTCGCGTTGCACATGCCCCGGCTGCATGCATATTCTGCATATTTTTACCTGTCTGTCATGGAGGACCCGGAAATACTCCGTGCCCAGCGCCGTTGTGAATTTCGTGCTGTAGGGGAGAGATTTCACTTTCTCACTAAATCTTACCCGCATGAAGCGAGTCCCGTCAGTTACACGAGAGCCTGGCCACATCCGCCTTTTTATAGGTGTCACAGCTGAGACTCCCCAGCTCTCCAGCTTCGCCAGAATGTCCATGTCTCTTATATAATATGGTAGGTTCAGAAATGACACGACCAGCTCATCATTTGCTATTTCTTTAGCATGAACGCGTGTGTCGCCCACTTTAAACCCCTCCATCAGTTTATTTTTTCCCTCGTCGTGCGTCATCGTCAGCTCAAACTTCCGGGGCCCAAGCACCCGACACGCCAGCAGAGCTCCACACAGCTGCTGTATGTTGCTGATCAGCTGCATGGCTCCCATCGCCTCACCTCCCTCCAGCTCCACATTAACCGTTCTTCTTTTCATGTCGCTATCAGCCATTCTGTTCACGGACTCACCGCTCGCAGTCTGCTCAGCCATTCCATTCTTGGGGATATTCGTCGGGGTTGTCGTTATTTCAGCCAGGGTCCGGTTCACCAGTTGGTCCGTCATTTTTTTTTGGGTGTTTTTTTTTTTTCTTTCACCAAACAAAGTGCTGCCACCAAAAACACGGTGTAAATCCCACAAAAACGCTTACCCCCGTGCAGTGAAACACTGCCGGGGGTACTATCCAAACAAATCACCAAAAATGTAACACAAAAACACCTATCATTAGGATTTAAACAAAGTGAGAGGAAAAAAGGGGGAGAGGGAAAAAAAGAGCAGCTGCCTCCACAGAGGATCACACACACTGGCTGATGGCACACACCTGGGACTCGTTAGCGATGAGAGAGGTACGGCCGTAAGCAAATTTGTCTCCAACACATATTCCTTTAAAAGCTGTCAAAAAT
>JAVDOI010000052.1:840000-917500 GCA_032191485.1 Leptoclinus maculatus | reverse complement strand
CCCCGATTTAAAAAAATGAAGCACTTCTTTGAATGGTCAAGAGAGTAGGGTAAATGGTGAATTAAACTTTACTTTTCTTCGCAGAGAACTCTGACCTTTTGGGTTGGAACAGGCTTGAAAATAACTAAAATACGATCAGTAGGTCAATCGCAAAACATTAACGAACCTAAATCAGTTCATTGATTACCATTCCAAAAAGAAGAAAATATTGATTGATTATTTTTTCCCTTTTTACTGTTACCCACCTCTTTGTGTGCATCTCTTCTTCAATCTTGCCTTTTTCTCACACGAAAAAGCAGCAGTGTCCTCTGCCTTATGGAGAGAGAAGTGAAAAGGCTTACAGCACCTGGTATTCCCAGGCGGTCTCCCATCCAAGTACTAACCAGGCCCGACTCTGCTTAGCTTCCGAGATCAGACGAGATCGGGCGCGATGAGAGAGGTATGGCCGTAAGCAAGTTTGTCTCCCAACACATATTCCTTTAAAAGCTGTCAAAAATTGCAGTCTTTTACAGTACATTTAGGAAACGTTCATGTTTAAGAAATCTCATTTTATGTTCAAAGGGACCCCGATTTGAAAAAATGAAGCAGTTCTTTGAATGGTCAAGAGAGTAGGGTAAATGGCGAATAAAACTTTACTTTTCTTCACAGAGAACTCTGACCTTTTGGGTTGGAACCGGCTTGAAAATAACTAAAATATACGATCAGTAGGTCAATCGCAAAACATTAACGAACCTAAACCAGTTCATTGATTACCATTCCAAAAAGAAGAAAATATTGATTGATTCTTTTTTCCCTTTTTACTGTTACCCACCTCTTTGTGTGCATCTCTTCTTCAATCTTGCCTTTTTCTCACACATTTCTCAAGTGAAAAAGCAGCAGTGTCCTCTGCCTTATGGAGAGAGAAGTGAAAAGGCTTACAGCACCTGGTATTCCCAGGCGGTCTCCCATCCAAGTACTAACCAGGCCCGACTCTGCTTAGCTTCAGAGATCAGATGGGTTAGGGTTAGGGTTAGGGGTTAGGGTTAGGTAAGGGGGTAATAGCCACGTTCGCCAAGTGGCGATCGTCTATAACTTTTTGACAGTTGGTCCTAGCCTCATGAAATGTTGTGTGTGTATTCCTGGCATGCTCTAGCACCTGTGTATGAAGTTTGGTGTCTTCGACTTGTTCCTTTGGTATAGCTGCCATAGACTCCCATTGCTTTGGGCTTGGGGCCTTAGAGGTCCTGGGTTAGAGTTGGGGTTAGTGCTAGCGTTCTGAAATTTTGTGTGTGTATTCCTGGCATGCCCTAGCACCTTTGTATGAAGTTTGGTGTCTTCGACTTGTTCCTTTGGTATAGCTGCTGTGAGGAATTTAAGTTTTAAAGCGCTCCAAATTATGGATATTATGTGTTACAGTGTATTTACTTGTAGGAGTCTGGTCATTTCATGCATTAAGTGTCTGTGTGATCAGGTTGAGGAATGTGCTGGAGCGGAGGTTAGAAGAAGTGGCTGGCTGAGGTGTTGGAATGGAACAATGGGTCAACAGCCAGGAGGGGCTTACTGTACTTCAGCCAATCGAGGGAGCTGATCGATGACCTGAGGAATGTAACTTTGGAGGGACAAAGGACCTTCGAATTGGTGAAGAACCTCAGTCCTTCTCCTGACCATGAGGCAGACAACAGTCTGTCGTGTGGCCCGGACGGGGCCTCACTTTATATATATATGATTAATAGTTTGATTCGGTTTGTAACTGTTTGTAACTGCATTTGCTTTCATTAGTATATTAAATTCCTTTTGATTTAAACTTCGACCAGCTGATTCGGCCCTGCTTGCTGATGGAAGAGGGAGAGCAAGGGGGGGGCTGCTTCTTCTCCTATGTGGGCCTCTTCTCCTCTCTTTGAGAAATTTTGAACATAACAAATTGGTGACCCCGACGTGATTTCTCAATTGGACTCGGAGAAGGCTGAAATGACGTGGAATCGGTAGACACTTTCGGAGTGCACACAAACAAAAGGTGAGCAGAGCCGTTTTAGTAAAAATCTGTTTAGGTAGACTATAGGAACCTTAGCCGAAAGTGTTCACGGACCGTATGGTCCTTGAAGGCCTCATCTGGCCACGAGGGAGACCGCAAAGTAACCTGATGCAGGTAAAGTGCATTCTCCTGAAATTTAAAGTAAATTGAACAGCTGAAAGACTGTATGAAATGCGGAGGAGCATTTACAAACCGAATGCAAGTATTTGTATGTTGTATTTCGTATTGTGTAAGGGCACGGCATGGCCGTATTTTGTATATTAGTTAAGGGCACGGCATGGCCGTATTTTGTAAGGGCACAGCATGGCTGTATTAGTTAAGGGCACGACCTGGTCGTTATGTGTAGTTAAGGGCACGACGTGGTCGTTATATGTGTAAGGGCACGGCATAGCCGTATATTGTATATATGTGCAAGGGTTCAGCTTGGCTGATATGTAATGTGGTGCAGCTTAGCTGTTATGTATTTTGTGATAATTGTTGTTGTGTGGTTGAGAGTTGTGTTGTAAGAAAGGGTAACGTACGGTGTGAATGAATTGTTTGAAGCCGGGAGCTAAAGGCCTGCTCCGGTGCTGACCTTAGATAGCTAAATAAGAGGAGATTATAAAAAATAACCGGTGCATTGTTGAGGACAAGGCCCGGTCTAGTTAAATAAAGAGTGTGTGGATGTGGCTGGCTATTGCATTAAGATTACGGTTGATAGTGTGGTTAACTTGACGAGGTTGGCCTAGCTTCATCTGTTAGCTTAGCTGCTTTGTTAGCTACAAAGCTCATGTGGTAAGCACATGTTCTTCGAGAAAAAAAAAACACCCAGTGTTTTGGAGAAGTAATTGCTTGATAATTACAGAAAACTCCATTACCCAGAGTCCCGGAGGTGTAAATACATTAGTTAATTTCCATTAACAGTTTTAGTTTTGATTCAACATTTTTGATTTCCATTAACAGTTTTTATTTTTGATTCGACATTTTAATATTGTTAGTTTGTTTAGTTTTTTGTTTGTTTGTTTTTTGTGTCAACGTGGGATTTAAGAATGGACTAAATTGAGGTGCTTATAAAAGGCAGTTTTGGCCTACGACATAATTGTATAAACTCGGAGAGTGCTTGGAGCAGAGAAAAAGGTGAAGCAGATACAAATAATTAATGTCCAAAAGGGAAAGAAAGAAATGTAAACCGTTTAAAGCAGACTGGAAAGCATATGGTATGTGGGGAGAGAGAGAGAGACACTGTGCTCGCAGCAGCAGAAAGGGGGGTCTCACACACACATATACACTCTCACACACACACACAGAAATCTTAGAATTGGATTGTACATTTTTAAATTTTATCTCTCAACATTGTACCCAACTACAGATTAGCGAAGATGTATTCTAACATTTACTGCTGAACTTTGGGTAGTTTTTGTTTTGTTTTGTTTGTTTTTAGTCGAGGTACATGGTCGAGTGGATCCAGATCTGGGATTCCGCTTCGCTGCCGTATGCTCCCCAGCCACAAACAACTTGAACGACACCCACCACTCAACATGCCGAGGATGAAGAAGACGAACGAGACTCATCAAGGTCTACAGTGTCAGCCCTGACTGAACTTTGTATGAAGGCTTTCCGCCATCCATGAGCCTGGATCCTGGGAAAACATCCCACAAGAGAGTTGTGTGACATGGACAGAGACGTTTCGTCAGCACAGACGCAAGGATGCCCAGCTGATACTGTATCAGGCCATAAGAGGAAGCTGAAAGACGGGGAAGAGACTTTGAGACTTTGACACACACCAACTGAAGACTTTGGGTGCCATAAATGTGGCAGCTTGAACATTGAGAAGAGGATGCTCATTCTCCATGAACAAGGAGTGGGGGAAGGGCTCGACAAACAGCCATCAGACTGGGAGGGTGCAGCAGGCAGTGGAGTGGACCCTGGAGATGGACCAACGACGCGCACACAATACAACACAGAGGGTGAGTTAATTTATAACACATTAGGAACTAGACAAACACCACTCACACACACATAGCACATGTATTAGAATGAAATTGAAGGATTTAGAAAGTTACAATAAGTCACGTTAACTATTAAGGTAAAAATGTTTAGGATGTCACATGCAGGCTGATTCAATTCACTGCACAGCACATAGGTTACGTGAACTAGATGAAAGGTTAGAGGAAGTATGATTTAGAGAAGGGAGAGAAGTGGAAATGTTAATGAGAGTTTATTGGACAAAAAATACTGCTGCTGTCTCTGTTTCTCTGTCTCCCACACAAACTGAGTTGTAAAAGGGGGAGATTCCACACCCACTGAGACAGCGGCTGCCTTAACCCTCTTCCCCAAACCACTCCACCCCCTCCACTGGAAAGATTCATCTTGGGAAGGACAAAGTGCAGGCAAGCTGAGCGGTGGCATGGACAGTTCTCCTCACCACCACACGAGAACAAGCTACCTGAAAACAGTCACTGCACTCACAGACTCACCTGAACCTTGTGACAGTGATACACACCTACATGAGTGAAAAGCAAATTCACCACCGTTGGACGACGATTAAACACCTGGAACTATGTGGCCTTAGAGGCACAATGTGTTGTCTACTGTTTTTTACCATGTAAATCGTAACACCTATTCTGCTTACACATCATGATGACACCTATGTGTAAAGAATTATCTTTTTCCCTCCACAGCTTGTACTTATTTTAGAAATGCTACACAAGAACTGTTAGAGATGCCTTGAATGTATTGGTCTCATGAATTGTTAATGCAGATGTTCAAGTGGATTCCTGCAGAGATTAATTGACAACTAGTGAAACAAATATACAGGTCAATGATGATGCATTGATAGATACAACTGTTTATGTACACACTCTGAAGAGTGAGTAAGGGGGGAATTGTGAGGAATTTAAGTTTTAAAGCGCTCCAAATTATGGATATTATGTGTTACAGTGTATTTACTTGTAGGAGTCTGGTCATTTCATGCATTAAGTGTCTGTGTGATCAGGTTGAGGAATGTGCTGGAGCGGGGGTTAGAAGAAGTGGCTGGCTGAGGTGTTGGAATGGAACAATGGGTCAACAGCCAGGAGGGGCTTACTGTACTTCAGCCAATCGAGGGAGCTGATCGATGACCTGAGGAATGTAACTTTGGAGGGACAAAGGACCTTCGAATTGGTGAAGAACCTCAGTCCTTCTCCTGACCATGAGGCAGACAACAGTCTGTCGTGTGGCCCGGACGGGGCCTCACTTTATATATATATATATGATTAATAGTTTGATTCGGTTTGTAACTGTTTGTAACTGCATTTGCTTTCATTAGTATATTAAATTCCTTTTGATTTAAACTTCGACCAGCTGATTCGGCCCTGCTTGCTGATGGAAGAGGGAGAGCAAGGGGGGGGGCTGCTTCTTCTCCTATGTGGGCCTCTTCTCCTCTCTTTGAGAAATTTTTAACATAACACTGCCATAGACTACCATTGCTTTGGGCTGGGGGCCTTGGAGGTCCTGCAGCCTGGGCTCTTCTGGTATAACGTTTTATAGGAAGGTGCTAGCCTCCTGAAAATGTCTGTGTGTATTCCTAGCATGCCCTAGCACCTTTGTAGTAAGTTTGGCACCTCTAGCTGCTTCCTGGGACCTAACCATAAGCTATTCACACACCCTGAGCGTCACGCCACATGTACGACTGGTTGTGGTTAGTAAAAACCTACTTGGGTAGGTGGTAGGCAGTTGGCTCTCAGGGTATTAGTGAAGGGGAGCCTGATATGCGTGCACACGAGATTCCAGGTCAGTTGGAGCAAGCAGAGGGGAGTTATGATTTTTTCAAAGACTTACCAATCGTTCGTGACCGTAACCCGAGTCTTAAATAATTCATAACGTTTGAGGAGTTAGTGCTAAAATTACGAAATGTATTGTGTGTTTGTCCTATGCCGGTTCTAATGGCATCCAATTTTGGCATCTCTAGCTCTTTCCTTTGTTATAGCTGCTGTGGAGGATTTCAGTATTAAAGATAGAATTAGTAGGATTTTAGTATTAGAATTAGTTTAGTATGATGATTAGCACCTCTTATGGTGAATAGAAGTGTCAAAATAATAAGAATTTTAGCATGGGTTAAAGAGTTGCAATATATTTATCTATGAGATGTATTATCTTTACAGTATGTGTATAGGAAGCATCGTGGAAATGCCGCACATATGCTTGTAAAAAGTGTCAAAGTATCAGGAAGTACCAGAATACTTATCAAGTGTATAGTGTGTTTACAATATGTTTACTATAGGAGTGTTGAACCATAAGAGACAATTATTGGATGTATTATTAATGAATGTATTAATCTGTAAGAATAGTCGATAGGGATAGACAGGGATTTTAAGTCGGGCTTTAACAGAGGACACCAGGATTAGAGCGAGGACCCGAGAGGGACCCAAGAAGGAGGAGCTACAGACGGAGACCAATAGGAGACGACGAGGGAGTCAGCTGACTGAGGCTAGGAGGAGTCAGCTGGATTTAGGCCAATAGTATTTGAGACAGATATTTTACGGACTATGAAAGGAGATTCAAATGGGTATTTCAGTCTCTTCATCTCATTTCGTCCTTCAGGTAACAAGCTTCCTGTTTGGAGTGTGTGTGTGAAAGCTGTTCTCGAGAGCATTTTACTATCGATAGTTAATTCAGATTGCATTTGTTATTAAATACATGTTTTATTTTGAAACCTGAATTCAGCGAACTTATTTTTGGCGCACATGCGCAGTAACTAGTCAACAAACCAGGTCAGCGGCTACGGCTCCTGTTAATATTATTGCCTCAACACTGCTATAGACTTCCATTCAATAAGAGGAATTTTTTTGCGCATTTTAGGGGGTGGGTTCTTACACACACCCTGTGAGCATTCCTGTCAGTGCAGTGTTTGAAGAGCAGCAGGATGGACATCAATGATGAGCTCTATGATGTGGGCCTTGACAACACAACAAATCTTCTGGATAAATTTGAAATCTATCCAGAAGTGAAAGATTTCATGTATACAGATTTGCACGTGCCAGTGCACTGCACTACGGTGTCGTACCCGCATGTTTTTCTGAAATATATGTTTGACATTGATGGGGTGGTAGTGGAGTTTCATAAAGTTCAAGGCTTGCTGGGTGGCCTGCACTATCTCCTACTACCACGCCTCTTCCCGAACACACTCAAGGGCCATTATCATTTTTTTAAAAAGCACGTGGACCTCAGCACTTACAGCCAAGAAGGCGAAAGGGCACTCCGGAATGCGGTTGGCCACACTGTGGGATATGTCGACGGTGGCTACCATCTTCTGATGACTGCCTTGCCTGCCAGCAGCACCAATCCGGACCGCAGGCTTCTGCTGCGTTGTTTCCAATGTAAACACCATGCCTCTCTCGTGCACGCAAGGAGGTACGTAGTGTTGCTTATTAGCACATCAGCAATACTGAGGTGTGTGTGTGTGTGTGTGTGTGTGTGTGTGTGTGTGTCAGCTAGGTGTTTGAAGCAGTAGAGGTGTGGGGTTCAAAGTGGTCCATCCATGGTCCTGGGGGGACAAGAAACACAGAGATTTGGTTAGTGTATCCCACATACAGAGTGAATGGATAATGGATTCTGTGTGTGTGTACGTGTGTTTGTGTTTAGGTGTGTGCAGGTGTGTCAGCTGCGTGTTTGAAGCAGTACAGGTGTGGGGTTCTTCCGTGGTCTTAAGGGGTCCATCCATGGTCCTGAGGGATCAAGAAACACAGACATTTGGTTTGTGTATGCCACATACAGAGTGAATGGATAATGGATTCTGTGTGTGTGTGTGTGTGTGTGTGTGTGTGTGTGTGTGTGTGTGTGTGTGTGTGTGTGTGTGTGTGTGTGTGTGTGTGTGTGTGTGTGTGTGTGTGTGATGAACACAGATATTATGTGATCAAGTAAGAAAATGTGTCTCTGCTCCAAAGAAATGAGGTCCTGGAACAACAAGTCCAGGAGCTTACCAAAGAAGTGCGTGATGGAGAGGAGGTCAGGAGGCGTGATGCTGTGTGTGTGCAACAAGAAGTGCAGGAGTTCAAAAGTATTCTGCAAGAACTCAGGGTCTTTCAATGCCGTTATGACACAACGGTACAAGAGAAAGAGTCTTTGAGGCAACAAAACAAGGCCCTGCAACAACAAATTGAGGAGGTCAAGAACATGATCAGGATTGAAAAAGGCTTGCGTGCCGGGGAGCAGCTCAAAGCTTGCCAGAGGGAGAAAGTGCTTTATGATGAATTGCAGACACTTCACATTCTTCTGAAGTTTAAAATAAAGGAAAATGAGGACTTCCAGAAGGGATTGCAGTCCCTTAAAGAGAGTGCTGATCAGAACTTTTGAACAAGATCGCCGAGGACCAGCAGGAACGGACACATTGGTTTTCCCACTGGTTTTCCTAACTGGTACACTGCCCCTCCCATCTCATCACGTTTCCGCAGGCTTTCTAATGTTTATGTTTGTTTTTTCTTGCTTTCTACTGTTTATGTCTACTTATGTTTGTATTTTTGCTCATGCTTGTATGTTTTCCTCTGTAATAAATGTTGTGTAAATGTCGAGAGTTGAGTGGTCGGAAAGACTAGAAAAGTGCTATTCAAGTACAGTCCATTTACCATTTGTGTTGTAAATGTATATTTCAAATAAAATACAAATTTGAAAAAAATAAAAAAATAATATTAGTTGCCTCTGATATATGGTTATATGTTTTAAAGTGTGAATATGAACAGTTCACCCCCTCACTTTAATGCATCCTAGAACCTTTTTGACTGTCTTGGCTGTATTAACATATGTGTCTTTAACCCTCTGGGAACTAGGCCATTTTTTGGATTTTTTTATGTTTTCTTAAACTCACCTTTTAAGGCACTTTCATATATGCTACATAGACATGTCTTATATCAAAATGTGCAGAACAATCTCAGCTATCTATATAATGAGGCACCAATTGTCCTAAGGCACTGTGCACTGTGCAATTTGGCCCTAAAGCTGAACAGTTGGAAGTCCAATTTTTTGAAATTCTTCAAATCTCTACTTTACTCATGTGGACAAACTGTTTTGGTGTTTGACATTTTTTTTTTAAAGTCTTAGGTTCACACAAGTAGTGAAATATATGAATAAAATAGTAGATAGATGTATAATAAATGTCTCAAACCAAATTTTGTAATATCGTTTTTTGAGTAAGTGTAATTTACTCTCACCTGTAGAGGGACTGTCACTTTACTTTGTTGTCTGGGCTGGTAGTGCACTGCACCCTGGTAGTGCACTGCACCCTGGTAGTGCAATGCACCCTGGCAGCTGTGAATCCTCTCTGTAATATTGAACAGTCATTACTAAGTAAAGTTCTCACTCCCTTTGTCCTTTCTTCCTCCACACACACACAAGATAGATAGATAGATACTTTATTCATCCCCAGGGGGACGAGCTAACAAGCTACACGCTCGAGCTAACGGACGAGCTAACAAGCTACACGCTACACGCTCGAGCTAACGGACGAGCTAACAAGCTTACACGATGTAAACAACTCACCCAGTCCATAAGCTCGTCATAAGCATCATAGCTAGCTGTGTGTCACGCAGACTCCACTAACTGTGTGTTTACATGTCTGTAATCATAAAGCTACAGCTGTCTCAGAACGCTGCCGTTAGCAGACGTGCTAACTAACGAGCTAACAAGCTACACTACACGATGTAAACAGTCCGTCCCCCAGATCGTCACATGATGAACTGTAAGCTCGTCATAAGCTCGTCATAAGCATCACATCTCGCTGTGTGAGTCTCGTACTATCTCGTGAGAATACGGACACGGAAGTGGAGAATCTACAGATTTCTACAGATTTTCGAAACATTTTTCTGTGCCGTTTTTCGACGGAGATATTAAAAGAAACATAGAGTGAGCGCCGCTTACGCACCGCTGTGAGCGCCGCTAACGCATCACTGCGCTCATAGACCCCCGAGAGTTAACTCGTCTTGAGGTGTGGCCTAAGGTTCTGTCCTGTTCGGTTGCCTTTATGCTTTTCCTTTAGAACTCATACGATTTTGAAAAGATATTTCTCTTTACTAATGTGGACATGGTCTGGGGCATGGTAACGGGGGTAATAATGGAATTAGCAACATGTTTAGAGCCCTCGAAAGCCCGGTGTATCCACACTGGTCATAAAAGAGTCACTGTTTTTTGTAATTAAAAAACAGAATGAAATCACTGCACCTAGCTTCTGAAGTACAAACATTTGCTGGTTTGCTTTGTTTTATATGATAGTAAAGTTGATTTTTATTTAAATATTGCCACTGTCATTCAGCATAATAATAAGCCATGTGGCTTCTGTTTGCACAGAAAGTGTTTAGTGTCATGAATAAGGGTAGTTTTAGAGCAATGGTTAGAAAAGATAATGGATTCAGTTAAATGTTAATGAACACATTGGGACTCGATTAAGTACAGACTTTTCCCGTGTTAAACCAGGCCATGATTTAAAAAAAGTTTAATAATGCTAAAGAAAGACCGATTCGTTTAGTATCAAACATTTTTGTGACTTTTCAGATTTGTTCATGGTAATTTCTTTATTATGTTAATGTTCAAAGTAAGCCTGTCCGCATAACTTGGCCTTCAAAACCTATTTACTGCATAAACATGGAGACATTTTGTTTTGGACTGTTGGTCTGAAAAAAACAAGCAGTCTGAATCTGTGAACTTGGGCATAAGCAAACTGATGCCTTTTTATAGACCAAACAATTATTCAATCAATCAAGGAAATGATTCGGTGCGGCCCTTTTGTACAGGTTGTGTGCTCATGTCTGTACCATAGTACTTGCGTGAAAGACACCTGCTATAGAAGTTAACATTGTTGAATTGTTGGTGGATTTAAATTTTACATTAGGACGTTATGCCTCAGAACATTTAGTTATGCTGTCATAGAAACTGGATTGGTCCATGAGACACATCTTACAAAGTTTTGGTAAAGTCATTTAGTGTTTCAGGATTGTAGAACTCAGCATGTATGAAAGGGCTCTTTCTATGGAAACAGGTTTCTTTCAGGAGACAGTTTGGACTTCATTTGCTACTTCCTGTTGATGTAGAGAGGTCCACACTGCAGCCTATATGTACAAACCCACATATGCAGCAACAACAAGCAATAATCACCTTCATCCCCCTGACCTGTAACAGCGCTCCTCTTCCTCACCACATAAAAGACTACACATTATGCAAAGTTGTTTTATTTTCATAATGGTGCGCTGTGGCTGTACCATCTCTTGCAGACTTCATTTAAACGCCAAGACTCCTCTTCCCTGCTGAACTTGCCCCACGATGTCTTTGTGCCTCAGGGTTGATGTTGCTTGCTGTACTGTATTGGATGGTTTCCACTTCCGCCCAGTTGCTAAGGGCAGTGCAGCATTACTGATATAGCCTTGTCTCTGGAATCCCTCAGCGTCATCTGAAGTCTGACTTTAGAATGCTTGTATTCTTCCGTCAAACTAGTGAGAGGTAGTTCCAGGACCCCTTTGCCATAGAGGCTGATGTTAGTTAGACCAGTGTTTTTCAACCTATTCTGAGCCGCGGCACATTTTTTACATTAAAAAGATCCCGCGGCACACCAACAACCAAAAAAGTTACAAAATGACACCTTTTAGCATAATACAGCATATATGCCAGTGGTGTCAAACTCAAGAGAGGGCCAAAATGTAAAATTGGGACAACGTTGAGGGTCAAATAGGGTCAACATTTAATAAACAGGATAGAAGGGATATTGGACAAAGTGCAAAAAGAAATAGGCTACATTATTTTATGCATATGTGGGTCAATTACATGACATGCATATTTTTGTGTCCGAGTCCACTATTTCCTTTTAAAATAATTGTATCAATTAATGACATATATCATTTCATTCTATAAAACCTATCCAGTTTTGATACATTTTCAGTACAATCAAATAATATATATTATTTTATGTTTTGGCATCTCAAACCCTGAAAATGTCAGGCGGTGCACCCGTCCTAGCAGATGAACAGACTAAGAAAACTATTAAAAAAGGTATTTAAATGATAATAAATTCAAAATAAAATAATATGGCATACTTTTATTGTTGAAACGATTCAAATAAACCACATTTTTACAAATATCTATAGTTTTAAGCTGTTGCGATAATTTAAAAACTTTTGTCCAGCAATTTGAATGTTCTCAAATGTCAGGGTGGCACAACTGTAAAGATGGGACTTTTATTATAAAATTAAAGTGCAGAACAGTAAACAGGATATTGCATCATCAAGAGGACCTCAACGGACCTTTATAGCAGAGTGAAAGTGCAAAAAGAAATAGGCTACATTATTTTATGCATATTTGTATTTGCAGTATACTTATGAATTTCCCAGAGAGCAAGCCAATTTAACACAGACCAACTCAACCTCCAATAAATTATAATTCTAATCCACTGCCAGATTAGTCCCAAATATGTTGGAGGCAAGTTCTGATTCGGCCCGGTTTTGAAGTGGTGGCTATGGTGGCGAGGAAAAACTCCCTGTGACAGGAAGAAACCTCGGGAGGAACCTGGCTCTCTGGGAAAAACCCCTCCTCCTAGGGGTTGGGTGGGAAGGGGGACTTCCTGCTGCTTTGGGCCACGACACAAGCTGATTGTCCGTCCTGAATCTCCACCTTCTGTCACGAATTCCCCTTCATATTAGTTTGTTTTCATCCTGCCTGCCTGTTTAATTAATTTAGTTTTTCTTCGTCAGTAAGAAGGTCAAATCCCTGCGCCCTTGCATTGATACAGAGGACTCAATAACATCACTGTGAATAATATGTACCCTCTTCCCCTTATCTCCTCTGCATTTGAGCTGCTACAAGGTGCTACCATTTTTTCCAAACTCGATCTCTGCAATGCTTACCATTTGGTGAGAATCCGAGAGGGGGACGAGTGGAAGACTGCCTTTAATACTCCTAGTGGACATTATGAGTATTTAGTTATGCCATTTGGGCTCACCAATGCTCCTGCAGTGTTCCAGGGGTTGGTCATTGATGTTCTCCGGGATCTGCTCAATGTTTGTGTTTTTGTGTTTTTGTGTTTTTGTGTATCTGGATGACATTCTTGTCTTCTCGAAGTCTCAACAGGAGCATGTGGTACATATACGTCAAGTCCTCCAAAGGCTTTTGGAGAACCACCTCTTCGTAAAGGCGGAGAAGTGCGAGTTCCACACCACGGAGGTATCGTTCCTGGGTTTTGTCATCAATGCTGGTAATATCCAGATGGACTCTGCCAAGACCAAAGCAGTTGCTGACTGGCCCCCTCCTTCCACATGGAAGGAACTTCAACGCTTTCTTGGCTTTTCATCCGTAACTACAGTTCCGTGGCTGCTCCCCTCACCGCTCTCATCTCCCAGCATGTGCCCTGCCGGTGGTCCTCTGCGGCGGCAGGGGCCTTTGGTGAGTTAAAATCCCATTTCACCTCTGCTCCCATCCTCATATTCCCAGATCCTGCCCGGCAGTTTATTGTAGAGGTGGACGCCTCGGACACTGGTGTAGGAGCGGTCCTTTCTCAGCGGTCGGCTGAGGACCAAAAGGTTCACCCATGTGCCTTCTTCTCCCGGAAGCTGTCCCCCGCAGAGAGGAATTACGACATTGGGAACCGGGAGCTGTTGGTAGTCAAACTGGCATTGGAGGAGTGGAGACACTGGTTGGAGGGAGCGGAGCAGCCGTTTGTGGTCTGGACGGATCACAAAAATCGAGAATGCATCCGTTCGCCAAGCGACTGAACTCTTGTCAAGCAAGGTGGGCTCTTTTTTAACCATTTTGAGTTTTCGCTCTCCTACAGACCAGGATCCAAGAATATCAAACCCGACACCTTGATCCAAGAAATTGGCTCCTCGCTTCGTGGACCCATTCCCTGTTTCTCGGGTCATCAATCCTGCTGCCGTCCGTCTTCGTCTGCCATCATCCATGAGAATTCATCCTGCCAAAGAGACTGCTAAAAAATTGCTACAAAATGTTCTCCGGCTGCATGGTCTGCCCATTGACGTGGTCTCCGACCGGGGACAACAATTCACCTCTCGCTTTTGGTCAGAGTTTTGCACGCTGCTGGGAGCCACAGTCAGTCTATCATCAGGGTTCCATCCCCAATCTAATGGGCAGAGACCCTGGTCGGAGACCACGTCTTGGGCAGACCATGCAGCCGGAAAACATTTTGTCCAGGCATTCGTCCAGCGGTGCCGACACACTCCAAGTGTGTCGGCACACCGGCTCCACGCTCTTGTGCTCTTCCGATTATCAGTCGCTCCACCTCTCGCTTCGTGGACCCATTCCCTGTTTCTCGGGTCATCAATCCTGCTGCCGTCCGTCTTCGTCTACCATCATCCATGAGAATTCATTCCACCTTTCATGTCTCCAGGATTTTCACCGCCTGAGAAATAACATACTTACCTGTGCCGTTTCCGTGGCAGCACGAAGTCCCCCATCGACAAACTCCTCTACATCTGAGAACACACACAAAAGTAACCGGTTAGATTCAAACACCATCAGTCAGTTAGTCACTTTGACTCCAGGGCGTGACGGCATCCTCTTACCCGTCTTTGGTAAAAGAGGATGTAGGCGGCACGCTGACGCAGGTTGCAGACGGAGTCCCCCGATGTCTGCGTGACGAGTGAATCATCATAGGTCAGCCAGCTGTCGGTGGGGTCGTCCTGGTCCACATCTGGATTCACGCCGTCACAGATGTAGTGTCCTATAAAGGATAACATTTAATTATGTCTCAAGAAAACAAGCTTTACACAACAATGTCTTTCAAAAGCAATATAAGAACTTAGCACAATGAGCAACACATGCTCATTTTAGTAAAAAATATATAGCAGATGTAACAAAACACTCCAAGCTGCTCAGTTACATTAAAGAGAGTAACTGTAAATAGTGCTAAACAGTTGTGTATGTATAACGTGTCTGAGAACGATGCAATGATACAGTCCTCAGACTTCCACATGTGATTTTCTTACCGCTGTATGGTGTGGAGCCGAGATGGCTGATGATGCTCACCAGGCTGTACCATCCTTCAGCCTGAGAGGGAACACAGTTAGCAGCAGTTAGCTACACACACACACACACACACACAAAAAACACCAGCACACACACTGACCAAAATGTTTCCCTCAGTATTTGAACTCGGGTTGAGTTCTTTCTCACCTGGCCGGAGGTCGACCGGGTCACTCAGCTTCTCCAGCTGCAGGAACGGGGTGTAGCAGAAACGCTTAATGTGCAGCATCAGCACTCTGTGGACAGGAAATAAGAAGAAAAAGAAAACATGAGCCGGTTCCAAAATATCGTTGGAATATTTGCTTCATAAATGACTCAATCAGTTCATTGATAATCAGAATACACCATCGGTTAACGGACTACACTATGAATAAATGTCACTCACGCGGGCAGTGTCACGAAGGCCGACTGCTGACCGGATGCGTTGCCACCGCAGTTACACCTGAAGTCCAACTCTGTCTCCTGGACAACAGCAGAGACAACATGGTGTCAGATACACACTGGAGAGCGAGGGCAGTGTGTGTGTATGCGTGTGTGACGTCACTGAGGGAGGACAGGTGGATCTTACCTTCAGGTAATCCTGGAGCATCTCCTGGACTGATCCTCGTGGCAGAAGGTTGAGAGAGAGGTTGGTGAAGTCCTCCTCACGCGTAGACCCGGCTCCACAGCTGCTCATTAAAGGGACAGTTCACACAACTGTTACAGTCACACAAGTGGACCAGATGAATTCAGCTGATCAAGACACTCACTCAGAAATCACATTTGAACTACTAGATATCTTAAGTTTGTTTAAATATGCTGATGGTCTCTGAGGTCTGACCTCTTG
Source organism: Leptoclinus maculatus (assembly GCA_032191485.1). Taxonomy (NCBI): domain Eukaryota; kingdom Metazoa; phylum Chordata; class Actinopteri; order Perciformes; family Stichaeidae; genus Leptoclinus; species Leptoclinus maculatus. Next base: position 901,694 of record JAVDOI010000052.1, on the reverse strand, counting down.
CAGGTCCTGGTGTTCTGCATCTTGAACACTAGCTGGTCCTCGACAGGGCACCTGTAGCTCTGTCCCTCGATGGCAGCGGCGTGCTGCAGCAGCGGGGACAGTGTCCTGATCTGGTCCACTACGGTGGTCAGGAACTCGTGAGCGTCCTGAACACACACACACACACACACACACACACACAGAGGGTTCGATGCTCAGAGGATAAACTATCAGGAGGAGTTGGAGCAACAACAATCAAAGCAGACGACTCACTTTCTGGTGGTGATCTCGAAACTCCGGAGCCTCTAAGGAGACGACTTTCTTCAAGGATTTGAGCACCTTACGTTTGTGTCCGGAGTCGACGGAGCGGTGACACCACACCACGTCCATGAATCTTCTGCAGGGGGAGAAGAAGAAAATAGGGAGTGAGTTTCTGCTGTCCTTTGGTCTCCAGGATCGCGTGTGTGTGTGTGTGCGTGTGCGTGTGCGTGTGTGGCTGCTGTACCTGATCAGTTCAGCCTGAGGCACTGAAGTCCACACCACCTCCTGGCTGCTGAAGTCCCTGATGAAGTCCACCAACGTGATGAGACTCTGGAGGCTGGAGTTCATGTAACAGGTCTGGTCTAGATTTGGAAACCTTGACACACAAACACAACATGTGTCAATATCAGAAAACTCTGCAGTGACAAACTGGAGCTCATTTCCTCTTACTTTTTTAGATTTTTAGAAACATTTAGACCGTTTTAATCGAATGTGGTGACTTTTGGGCTGTCGTGAGCGTGGTAATCGTACTCTTACGCAAACAATTGAATTTGGACTGTGCAACCGAACCAGACCAAATTGAAAACAAATCAAAAGAATCAACTTCCCTCAAGCCAAACGGACTATGGCTTGTGAAAGCTCTGCAAACATACATCCCATATAAAGATCTAGTTTCTCATTAAATGATGTCTCGGTCCCATCGGTGATCAGCTGATCATTGCACATCATTTGTTTCACGTTATTCTGGGGAATTAATATATTTTTCTGGGATTTTTAATTTACCAAAAATATATAAATAAATAAAACTGACAATTTAGTTTTTGTGTGTTTCCGTGCAGCTTTACTCACCCAAACCCAAGCCAGTCATTCTGAGACCTGAGGTGGAGACACATTTTGGTCCTAGAGAGACACAAACACACACGGTCGATAAACGTGAAGGCATGAAGCTGTGAAATATTGTGGCTCATATTTTAAAATCATGTGATCATCATAAATGTATAAACATGGTTTATACAGGAAGCATGTTTCCATCATTCTTTTTTTACGCATTGAATACCTCTTTTTTTTTGTTGTAGCCCTTCTCCTAATATTTTTGATTTGATTTGTATTATTGTTTAATGCAATAAAATAATGTGACCAACCCAAACAGGCTTACAAGAAGCCATTATTTAGAGGAGAGTAGAAACACAAGTAGCTAAATGAATTACAAATAGTGTTATACATTTGTTTCCAAGCTTAAGAAGCAAAGTTTCTGCTTGTTTTGTGGAACTTTTTTGGGGGGGAACTCTTGTTTAGTTCGTATCGTATGAAAATGTTCAGTACTAAATGTTTTCCAAACATATTCAGCTATACGCAAACTTCAAACAGGAAAAAAAAAGTCTAAAAATAAAAAGATTTTAGTATCTGATGAGACATTCAGTGGCAGCTTTGGAGACGTCTACGGACACATTTCAGTTGGTACCAAAACAAGTATCGAACTTCAATCCCCAGCCCTGCTCTTGTTATGTTGTGGTTTTGAATAAGAACGTAGAAAACGTGATTGTAATGCTGGACTGACCTGTTGGAGGAAGAGCCCTGTGTCTGGCTCACAGCCTGCGGCTTCTCCTTCTTTTTCTCCACTTTCTTTTCCTCTTTCTTTTCCAGATACTTCACTTATTTTTCTTCTTCTTCTTCCTCTTTGAAGTCGTACACCTGACGGCCATTTTTCTTCTCAGCCTCGTCGTCTGGAGACAGAGCGACTCGATTGTTTCTCTGTGAGGGAACAGAAACATTACAGTGACTCACTTCTTTTTATTTTAATGCAGATGGATGAAAGTGTTGTGTAACTTACTCTGAAGTACTTTAAGACTCTGGAAAACAAGCCACTCTTCTTCTTCTTCTCTGCATTTCCAGCTGTTGTTGTGGCTGGATCATGAGAGGAGGCGAATTTGCTGATACACACAAACACAGCTGATTATTCTACAGTTAAGTGAAGAGGATCCCTCTCTAGTCTTTAGTCAAACACGACACAACAAGCCTGTCTCGTCCACAATCGCTTCCCCATACAACCAAACTACATTCTCAGTTACGTCTGGAGGGAAACACTTTCCTCTTTGATTACACTCGCAGTTTTAAACATGTGGTTAACTTTGACTTTGACACACTGACACAAACAGCGGTCTCCTGAGTTAAAGTCCTGCGTCTGTTTACACTGACTTTCACGGACTATGATTAGAAATATATTTATGATATGCCACAAGAAAAAAAAAAGCAATACAAAATAGGATTCCCTCGAAATGTAAATAACAATGCAGGTTTTTTGCATGGGAACATCATTTTGAGGAGACCCACACATTGAGGCGACTAATGCGGACACTGTAGGCCCTGTTGGTAGGAGGAGGAGGGGCTCCCCTAAATCCCTACATTAACAAGGTTGTCTGTAGGGATTCATTACTCTGTAGTGAATACAGCATGTTGGTGAGCAGTGTGCTGCTGAAACTGTTAAATACATACATCTCCAGAACAGGAATATGAATATTATATGAAGCCAGGTTCAAAATTCTTATTTTGTTGACATATTAGAGTCAGAAGTTTTTTCAGAGTGAATTTTAGATATCTCTTTGTATCACTCCAGAAATCAGAAAATACTGTCAACAGACATAATAAAAAAGCACTTTTTAAATAATAAAATGGTCTATAAATCTGACTATGAATGCTGTAAGAATAAGCCCCTCAGTAAAAACCTTCAGAATATAGATAGGGAGGAAACTGGAAAGTTTGGTGTATGTAAATGCTACTGAGGTGGAGATTTCCGCCTCAGTCTGACCAAAAACTAATTTTAAGAAAACACCCTTTAAAGATATATATTGTAAAATTCTATACATTTTACAAGACACACCAGGTGAATAGGATTAAAATATATATTAACTAATAGATATAACCATGACACTTTCCCAGTTGATCATTTAAATTGAGATTAAGTTGTAAGGTGTTTCTAATGTTTTGCTCCTTCCTGTCCTAGGTGTAAATCATGTGAACCAAATATGTGAAGCAGCTTCCAGTAAGCCTTATATATATATATATATATATATATATATATATATAACACCACTACAAATGACACTACATTATACAGCTGTCTCTATTTGTCTAGTTATGCAGTTTACTGTCCTCATGGAGAACTTTTTTTTACCTTCCACGAGAGATGGAGTTTGGTCTGTTCCTATCCTCTACGACTGGTTTAGTCGATTTTTTCTGCTGTGGATGAAGAGAAATAAACACATTTGATTGCAACTGTCAGAAAAATAATGTGCCTTCATTGCGGAAATAAACTGACTTCAGAGATGAGTATCTACAAACCTCTTGAGGAAAGTCAAAAGAATACTACTATTTCTGATGTATTACTTGATATTAACAGTGCAGAACTGTAAAACAAACCTTTCGTTGATACCAAGGTAGATCAAACATCGTTGCAGATTGTTTCGTAGCTAAAGCTTCAGCAAAGTTATTAACAAGTTGTTTCAAGTGTGTCTGACTGTTAAACTACTGGGAATGAGTGTGAGTCTGCTGTTTGTGTCATTTAGAACATGACATGATGAAGTTCTAATTTGTTGTCATGAGAATTCTAAACATGTCAGGTGGTTCCGTGACCTTCTGACAGTGAGGTCAAGTGCTGGCCTCTAACATAATGAACTCAACAGGTCACATAGACTGGTGCATAGTGGATTCCATATTTACCATAAGTCTGGTGATATTCTTATTGTCAATAAATCCCAGTTATCCAGAAACACACAACATTATTTAAACATCAATGAGTCTCACTCTTTAAGGCGGTGACATGGTTATTATTGTTCATTACCATGAACACACACTGTCATTATTTTGACTCAGTCCTACAGCCACAAATACTCACGAGAGTACGTATACATATACAGTACATATACTAAGTCAAGGAGTCACAGGTCAAATAATAGTGAATGTGTTTGTAGACCAGAAAACCCCATGTGCCATAGAAACTTCCTTTATCTAAATAACTATGCAACACTACTGGACAGTTTCACGTTTGACATTACAGTCATTCATTGGTGTGTCCACATGTTACAAAAACTGTGTTTCTGTATCGGCTGCTCTTAAATTTCATTTAAATGAATTCAATATGTTTAAGCTGTAAACATGGCCTTTTTAAGTGCCCATTTCAAATATGATGATGTTATGTGAGTCTGTAAATAAATCAAGTTAACACATATATATATATATATATATATATACATATATATATATATATATATATATTGGTTTCTGTTCCAGTCTCTTGTTTCAACAGAAGTGAGAGAGTCAGAGATCATGTTTACTCTATGCAATATATCATAATCAGTTATATTAAATTCACCCTTCTTTTATTATTTACTCACTGTATCAGATAAGTTTGTCAGTTTCAAGTTCACATTTTCTAGTTGTGTTTTTCAGAATATATAATCATTAGTTAAGTCTTGTAACTGAAGAACGAGTGGACACGTTGTCCAATTAATCATTTATTTACCTCATCAAATCATGTTATGTAGAAAAATTGTTAGCATAAACTTCCCAGCATGCACCCCAGCACTATCTAGAAATGGAAATAGTGTCAACACAGACTGGTCGTTTGTATAATAGGCCAAAACGTAAATACAAACAGTGTCAACATGTTGGAGTGTCCTTACACTTTGGTCGTCCCATTATAGATGTCCCAGTTCCCATCACAGATAAACACAGGTCACATCCCGGTCTCTCTTGTCACATGAAGACAATACAACCAGAGTCATGTGGAGGCGTGGCCGCAGTTCAATGACAGAGCATCAGCAGACCTGGGATCAGTTAGGGTTAGGGTTAGGCCGGTTAGGGTTAGGGTTAGGGGTTAGGTTTAGTGGAGGGCGTGGCCCTCCGAGGAGGGCTGCGAGGGGCACTGGCACAAGGGGGCTAACCATTAATCAGCGTTTTGATAAAAGACCCTGGTTTAAAAGCAGCATAACAGCAGAACAACCACCAACGGGGCAGTTAGAGAGGAAGTGTTGATGGGGGAAGGGGGAGGTTAAAAGTTTGAAGCAAGATGGAGGCTCCATGGGTCACCCCAGGGGGGTACAGACAATGACGGGGAAAAAAAAAAAAAAAAAAAAAAAAGGGGGGGGGGGGGGGGAAGGGAAAATCAGGGGGTGAGGGGACATAGACAAGATGGTATATACAGTGTTTCCTTAATAAATAACAAAGCAAATAAATCAATGACATAAATAAAATATATTGAAAAAATATGGATAAATAAATAAACATGGTATATATATACAGGCACGCACACCAACACATCTAAACCAATCATAAGTGCTTTAAAAGGGAGGGGGGGGAAAAGGGAAAGGAAATGTGCAAACAAAATAAGGAAACACTGAGTCTAGGATAAGTGCCAAAGAAGAAGAAGAAAGGGGGGGGGGGGGGGGTTGTTTAAAGGACGGAGGGGGAAGACCTAAGGGGGTGACCCATGGAGGCCAAAGAACCCTGTTAAAAACTCCTAAAATCAGGGACAGCCTCAGGGGAGTGTGTCCCCACCATGGGAAAAAAGATAAAAGAGATAAAAATACATATAAATAAATAAATAACAATAAATATAATAAAAAGGTGGATAGCATGCATAAAATATAAAACCACACGTGAAGAATAAATAACATATATATATATATATATATATATATATATATAACAGAGAAATCCCATGGTGGAGATATATGGGCGGAAAGGGAAGGGGGGGAAAAAAAATAAAAAACAAAAAATGAATCATAAAAACAGACTGGGTTAATATTTTTCATTTAGCCCGTGAGGGTCTATAGTTCCCAGTCTGTGGATCTACTTCCTCTCCGCTGCTTGCCGCTGCGTCCTGCTCCACTGCCCACTGCTCTCCAGGCCCACACTCTGGAGGTCGTGTGCGCCATGGAGTTTAAAATGTGCATATAGGACGGTGGTGCCATTCCCACTGTTGATCATATAAAAGTGCTGCTTGATTCTGAGGTGCAGCTCGTTCCCCGTCTCCCCCACGTATAGTTTGTGGCAGGCCCCACACCTCACCGCATACACTACATTGGAAGCTGTGGGTGGTAGGGCCTGCCCCAAGTTAAAACCAAGTCTACTTTGTGGGTTAAAAAGGTGGGGGAGACGCATAAAACCGATCTCCGAACCTCGAAGCGCCTCCCTCCTGGTCTCTTTTCTGTTTAAGTCAGTGTGGACCAGGATATCTTTAAGATTTTTATTTCTACGAAAGGCGGAGATCATACGGTTGTCCTCCAGAGCGGGACAGCGTTCCCTCGTCCCCTGAAAATAGTTTTTAATGGTTTTAAAAAAATTGTGCGTACAATTTGAGAATGTTAAAATAAGGGGGACGAGGGACTGGGCGGGCAGTTGTGGGGTGCCGTTGCCGTCTCTGAAGGTGTCAGCGACCCCCGCCTTAATCGTTCTTAGGAAGCGCTTCGAGTAACCCCTGAGCCTCAATGCGCCAAAGAGGGTGCTGGTTGCCTCCTCCACATGACCAGGGAGGGTACAGATCCTGTGGAACCTGATCAGCTGAGACTTAATGAGACCTCTGTAAGTGTGCTTGGGGTGGTAGCTGGATTTGTGAAGGAGTGCGTGGCGGTCGGTGTCCTTGAAGTAAACCTTCGTGGCCAGGGTTTTGTTCTGGTCGCTGGTTTCTTGGAAGAAGACCCTGGTGTCGAGGAATTCGACCGAAAGGTGTTGGAGGTTATGTTTGAGTTTTATTTTGGGGTGATGTGTATTTAAAGTGTCCAGAAATGTGTGAAAGTGCTGTTCGGTGTGGTCCCAGAGGCCGAAGATGTCGTCCAGGTACCGGAAGTAGAGGAGGGGTTTGTACTGTAGTTTAAGAAATGCCGTTCTCTCCCAATGGGCCAGGTATATGTTGGCATACGCTGGAGAGTATTTACGGCCCATTGCACACCCGCACAACTGGAGATAGTGTTTATTGTTGAATGTGAAGTCGTTCCGAGTCAAGGTGATGTTGAGGAGTTCAATTATTTCTTTATCTGGTCTGGCTGGGTCGGGGTATTTATTGAAGGTGTCTTGAATAGCAATGAGACCGAGGGGTGTTTCAATATTGGTGTACAGTGATTCTATGTCTATGGTGAAAAGAAAGGTATGACCGGGTACCTGGAGGTTTTTAATTTTATTGACAAAGTGGTAAGTGTCCTGAAGATAACCGGGGTGAAGTTGAGAAAGTGGATTTATAAAGTGGTCAATGTATTCTGTGATGTTGTAGGACTCGGAACCGCAATCGCTGACAATCGGGCGGCCGACCGGAACCACAGAAGGGATCGTCCAAGTCTCAGGAGGCTTGTGTATCTTGGGGAGCAGGTAAAAGAGGCGAGGCCTGGGCTCATCAGGACCGTCCAGGTATTGTTTTTGTTTTGAGTTGATGTATTGGTTGTCATGGAGGCTATGTGTAATGTCTCTAATGAGTTGTTGTGTTTCTATCTGTAATGATTGCGTGAGTGGTGCATAATATGTGGTGTTATTTAATTGTCTGTCAGCTTCTAATATGTAGTTGTGTCTGTCCTGTAAAACAATCTGGCCCCCTTTGTCGGCTGGTTTGATGACTATGTGTTTGTTATTACCCAATGTTTTAAGAATGTGTTTGTGTTGCTGGCTAATGTTAGACTGTGTGTGTGCAAGGGGGCGCCATCGTGTCAGTGCTGCTAGATTTTTCTGAATGAGTTGGGTGATTTGAGGTGAGAGGGTGTTTAAGTGTGGTTCCCAGCAGGACGGTCCAGTGAACGGGACAGGCTCTCGCCTCGGTGCTCCCCAGAAGTGGTCTATCAACTTCAGCCTCCTGTGAAAGTTATGGAGATCCCCTCTGAGCTCCGGTCGGGTGGGAGGTTTGGGAGTGGGGATGAAGGTGAGTCCTTTTTCCAGTATCTCCAGCTGTGTAGGTGTGAGGGAGAGAACGGCGCAGAGGTTGGTTATATTAGAGTCCGGGGGAGTTGTGTGATCACATTCCTCCCCCGTTACCAGTTTAACTGTTGTTTCCAGTACCCGAACAACATCTCCGCCGTCTGGGGTGTCCAGTGAATGTTGTCCTTAGTGACCTGAAAGTAAAGAGGGTTTATTTCGGCTAAAAAGTGATATTTGGAGGAGATGGTGGTGTTGAGGAAATTGAGAAGTGATTTTTTACGGGGGTTTAAAGAGGGTGAAAAGTTAATGATGGGAATGTGGATGGTGGCATTTGGGAAGGTGAGGTGAGCAGTTTTGCAGAGTTGACTGAGCTGCTTACCGATAGTGAGGGGTGCGTGTTCTGAAAGACAGTTATTTAACCCTACTGATAAAATAACGTGAAGTGATTGTGGGTGAGGAGTGAGTTTACTTAAAATAGCGTTTATGTGATGGAAGTTTGCACCGGGGTAACTGTCTACTTGAATGTGTGAGTGTGTAAATGATGGGATGCGGGACAGGTTTGAGTCCCCTATCACCAGGATCCTCTTCCGCACCTCCAGCGACCAGTCCTGGATTTTGCGGAAAGTGTGAGGGTGTGAGTGTGGTTCCGGGCGTCCTAGGGAGCCAGGTGGTGTAACGGAGCTGCCGCTAGAGGCAGAAGCGGGCAAATCAGAGAGTGTGGGTGATGTTAGCATAATGCTTTTGCTTTTCCCGGTTTTCGTCATGTTATTAATGCCCGCCTCTGTCACTGCGGCAGGCCCCGCGACAAAACACTCTGGCTCCCTCTGTTGGTGGGGTGTGTCTGTGGGGGGAGAGGAGGAGATGGTGTTACTGCAGGGGAGAGCAACGTTGCTGGGGTGTGTTTGTGATAGATGTGTGACATCTGTGTGTGAGGGAGAGGGCGCAGAGGAGGCGACGGGAGGCTCCGCCCGACGTGCCCGCAACCGGCTGCTGGCTCGGGGGGGAAGAGGATGACAGCTGTTGAAAAGAGGGTGAGTTTGCTGGGTTAGGGAGTGAGGGGTAGTCAGGGAGGGGGAGTCGAGAGAAGGAAGCCACCTCCTCCGTAAGGGGGCTCTTAGATGTAATCTCCCGCAGTGTGTTGATGGAGGAGGAGGTAAGCTTCCTCCCATATCTCGACCTCCCCCACTGGATCGCCTTGTCATAGGCGGTCTGATTGAAAGTGGGGATGGTCTCCAATCCCACAGCGATGACCAGGTCATAGTGCTCACGGAGGATGCGCATGTTGTTTTGCATCCAGGTGTCGGTGTTATCTTGTACTTTGATCCGGGTTATTTCATTGGGTGAGGAGGGCTTGATGAAGGAGGTGAGACGAGTCACCTTCCTCATCATGCCCTGTGGGAATGTATGGGTGTTGAATGTAGTGTTTAGTATTTCTGAGTGATGGATAGCCTGTAGTAATTTGAAGTATGTTTTAGTTTGTAAATAAATGTGTGTGGGTAGAGTATGTGGGTGTGGAGGTTGTGTGACTCTCCCCGTGGGGAGCGGGGGACGAGAGCGGTTGTTTAACACACTACCGCCCCCCAGCCCCCCAGGAGGAGAAGCCAGTACTGATAAGCGTTTTTTGAGGGGTATGGAGGTATTGGATCGCTGTGGGATTGGAGAGTCCATGAGGGCCATGGGGGGGGTGTAAAAAGAGGGGAGAGAGAAGGAGAGAGGGGGTGGGAGTTCAGCCGATGCCGGCGTTGGCCACAGGATTTTATCTCACCGACCCCGGGGCAGGGCCGGGCAACCAACACCACCGTTGGATTAAAAAAAAAGCAATTGCTGGTTAAAAACATAAAACAATTAAAACAGTCTGTTGAATAGAGGAAGTTTAAAAAGATTAAAAGGAATAAAACAAAGGGGGTTAGAAAGGGTTAAAAGAGAAAAAAGGCAATTAGTTTAGTGTATTCTTAAACATTTGTGTTAGGGTTTAAAAAGAAGGGGGAAACGGTTGCAGGCTAGTTAACTCTCGGGGGTCTATGAGCGCAGCGATGCGTTAGCGGCGCTCACAGCGGTGCGTAAGCGGCGCTCACTCTATGTTTCTTTTAATATCTCCGTCGAAAAACGGCACAGAAAAATGTTTCGAAAATCTGTAGAAATCTGTAGATTCTCCACTTCCGCGTCCGTATTCTCACGAGATAGTACGAGACTCACACAGCGAGATGTGATGCTTATGACGAGCTTATGACGAGCTTACAGTTCATCATGTGACGATCTGGGGGACAGACTGTTTACATCGTGTAGTGTAGCTTGTTAGCTCGTTAGTTAGCACGTCTGCTAACGGCAGCGTTCTGAGACAGCTGTAGCTTTATGATTACAGACATGTAAACACACAGTTAGTGGAGTCTGCGTGACACACAGCGAGCTATGATGCTTATGACGAGCTTATGGACTGGGTGAGTTGTTTACATCGTGTAAGCTTGTTAGCTCGTCCGTTAGCTCGAGCGTGTAGCGTGTAGCTTGTTAGCTCGTCCGTTAGCTCGAGCGTGTAGCTTGTTAGCTCGTCCCCCTGGGGATGAATAAAGTATCTATCTATCTATCTTGTGTGTGTGTGGAGGAAGAAAGGACAAAGGGAGTGAGAACTTTACTTAGTAATGACTGTTCAATATTACAGAGAGGATTCACAGCTGCCAGGGTGCAGTGCACTACCAGGGTGCCCTGCACTACCAGCCCAGACAACAAAGTAAAGTGACAGTCCCTCTACAGGTGAGAGTAAATTACACTTACTCAAAAAACGATATTACAAAATTTGGTTTGAGACATTTATTATACATCTATCTACTATTTTATTCATATATTTCACTACTTGTGTGAACCTAAGACTTTAAAAAAAAAATTTCAAACACCAAAACAGTTTGTCCACATGAGTAAAGTAGAGATTTGAAGAATTTAAAAAAATTGGACTTCCAACTGTTCAGCTTTAGGGCCAAATTGCACAGTGCACAGTGCCTTAGGACAATTGGTGCCTCATTATATAGATAGCTGAGATTGTTCTGCACATTTTGATATAAGACATGTCTATGTAGCATATATGAAAGTGCCTTAAAAGGTGAGTTTAAGAAAACATAAAAAAATCCAAAAAATGGCCTAGTTCCCAGAGGGTTAAAAAATAGTACCAGGACACTTACAATCAGGATCAGAGTGTGGTGGTTGAACCTGTCATTTAAAAGCCATAAAAAGCAAGGTGTGGTGTTCCAGGGTTTTAAAAGAGTCAAGATGTCCGAGTTCCGGTGGGTCCTGGTAGGAGTCTTCGGTGTGCACACCTGTTGTTGTAAAAAGACCAGTAACTCACCCTCGGGCCTTGTCCCGTTTGTAAAAGCACCTGCTGCGGATTGAAGAGAGTGTATTATTGTAGGTCCAAAGGTATTCGGCTAAAAAAGGCAATCGCTGTCCCAGTTCTTTAAAAAAGGTTAAATCGCCGAGCGGCGATCGTCTATAACTTTTTGACAGTTGGTCCTAGCCTCATGAAATGTTGTGTGTGTATTCCTGGCATGCCCTAGCACCTGTGTATGAAGTTTGGTGTCTTCGACTTGTTCCTTTGGTATAGCTCCCATAGACTCCCATTGCTTTGGGCTGGGGGCCTTAGAGGTCCTGGGTTAGAGTTGGGGTTAGTGCTAGCCTTCTGAAATGTTGTGTGTGTATTCCTGGCATGCCCTAGCACCTGTGTATGAAGTTTGGTGTCTTCGACTTGTTCCTTTGGTATAGCTGCCATAGACTCCCATTGCTTTGGGCTGGGGGCCTTAGAGGTCCTGGGTTAGAGTTGGGGTTAGTGCTAGCCTTCTGAAATGTTGTGTGTGTATTCCTGGCATGCCCTAGCACCTGTGTATGAAGTTTGGTGTCTTCGACTTGTTCCTTTGGTATAGCTGCCATAGACTCCCATTGCTTTGGGCTGGGGGCCTTGGAGGTCCTGCAGCCTGGGCTCTTCTGGGATAACGTTTTATAGGAAGGTGCTAGCCTCCTGAAAATGTCTGTGTGTATTCCTAGCATGCCCTAGCACCTGTGTGTAATGCACATCAAAAACTTTTAGAAATAGTTTGAAATGACACGTTTTCTTGTCAGGAGTGGAGAACTCGTCTGTTTGGTCAGTATAAAGCCAGAAGCCTGTAAACTCTTAGCTTATCTCACACAAAGACTGGAAACGGGTTGACGGCTTGCCTGGCTCTTTTGAGAAGTAAAAAATCTAAATTGTCAACTTGAGGCTTTTTCTTTGTGTACCTTCAGACAGAGCGAGACTAGCTGTTTTCCTCTGTTTTCAGTCTCTATACTAAGCTGAGCTCCTGGCTCCAGCTGTATATATTGAAAGGACATCTGTAAAGGGGAGTTCAGGGGGTCAGCCCCATGTTCCCTCAGCAAATGTCTGTCTCAGGTCATTCCTGTGAATTTGACCAACATCCAGGCATGTGCAATACATGCTGATTTGCCCCAAAACAACTAATGTAACTGACGTACAGACGTTAGCTGTAAGCTAACTCAGAAACACGTCACAGTGAGTGTGTGTGTTTGTGTTGACTCTTTTGTTCTGTTAATTCCCTCCAGTCGCTTTCCTTTTTCCTCTTGTATTTTTACATGTATGAGACATACTATAGCCCTGCGATAAGCACAATTTACTTTGTATGTAATTGCGCCACATATAAAAGATGTCCTTGTGTTCTGTCTGAACACAACTTGAGAGTGTTATACATCTTCTCATCTAACTTTCTGCTAGAATGTGAATACAGTCATTTCCCAAAAATATTGACCGACCCTTTAAAACTGTACATTTAACCAGTTTGGTAAATTGGAATGAGACTATGTAGAATCGGGGGAAGAGCTATGCATTACAACTGATTTTTGGCTTTTAAAACAGCTGAATGACTTACTGACGAGATACTCGCACCTCATATTATTCACCCCAGGCAGCCTGGAGCGGCTGGACGTGGGAGATTGCATATATAAGATGTGAAGATTGTTCTCAAAGTAGAAGACCAACAGAGTTGCATTGTAAAAGACCATACTGATACTAGCCCCAACAGACAAGGCAGCCGGCCATGAGATGGGAGGGGAGGCTGCAGACTGAGGAGCTGCTCAGTATCATTTGGCAGCTCAGTGATGTAAAACGAAGCCATTAGCAGATTTGCCTTTATTGGAGTAGGCATATTAACACATTGCAGAACTGATGGATTGAAGACAAAATGAAATACTCCTTAACGTTCACTCTGACAATTATACTTCGACATGGACCTCTTTTTTTTTAGAGGGAAATCTATCATATGTTTAAGTGTATTAAGGTGCGTGTGGACGGGGGAGCGTGCTTGCCTACATGTACATGTGATGCATGTTGTTGTTCCTGTGGCTTCAAATGCCCGCAAGCATGTGTGTGTGTGTTTTGGTTAGTGTGTACATTGGGATGTGAAATGTTAGTCATCCTCCCACCAGCCCCTGTGGTGGTATATCCTCAGGTTTGTTGAAAGGGCTAAACTCACTACTGACTAACCAGCCAACCGACTGACTTTGCAACAGTCCTGCCAAACTACTATGCCTACCTCTCATGTTTTGTCTTGATACATGGCAGATACGTGAGCTTTTCATTCAAAATGGCACTGATACACTGTATTAATTGTTTTCTATTCCAAATGGAAATTGTTGTGCTATACTTATGTGCGCTTCTCCTTTCCAGCCCAGTACTTTGCTAGCACCATGATGATTGTGGGCTTGTCTGTGGTGGTAACAGTCCTGGTACTGCAGTTCCACCACCATGACCCCCATGGAGGGAAAATGCCGAAATGGGTAGGTTAAAAAATTACTTTTAAATCCAATAATTTATCATCAGCCAATTCTGATTGCCCTAGCCAGTGGATTATTTTTGAAATAACCACACAATTTATTCATATTGGTACATTTAATACCCATCTAGGTTGTTGCCTATACGTATGAGTTAGCAACACTTGATTTTAACTGTCTGTAATAAGCCATCATAAGCAAGAGTGTCCACCAACAGTACAGTTATTTTGTTATAACCGTGCAGTTATATATGCATATATTTTTATCTTTAAAACCTTTTGTAACCTGCACCCGCAAATTCCGCAAATTCCGGTTCTGAACGAAGGGGCCCCACACTCTAACTACAAGGTCTTTTTTAATAATTCCAAGGGATTATTAACACTAAGAATGGTTTGCTCATATGAATAGAGTAAATATTATGTATATATTACTGGTTAATAGCTCATGAAGATGGAACACAGCTCCACTTTGAAAATGTCAAATTCGTATGGTGAAAAAGCACTATTATTCATAATACTATATTAAATGAGGCTCAGTGACGCCTAGAATCCACCCACCATCATAGCAAACGACAGCAGTAGTGAATAGAAAAAGAATTGGAGTGAATTGAGTGAAGTATGCCAGATTTAGAGACATAAATGTTACGAGAGGTCACGAGAGGTCGTCATGTGAGAAACAGCCTCTCCAGCTGTTCCATTGTACTTTTACAACCTAAATAACTATATATTTAACTTCCTTTATCCTTCTACATGCACAATCTATCACATACAGCAGTTAGAAATCATTTTGGAGAGCTGGAACCGTCTCCAAAAGCCTCTCCAGGCCGGCGACCTACGGGAGAATTGCGCAATAGCTGGTGTGTATTGCGCCATTGTAGAGCCCCTGGTTGGTCGATTTTCGTTTTTGTTTGCTCTGTGCACGTGTCTGAATGTGGCCAATCGAATGGCGTTAACAGATTTACCAGGAAGTCTTTAGTTTTCCGAAAAATTTCGATCTACGCCGAGGACCCGGCGCGTAAAAGTCGCGAGACTGCCTCGCTGGAATGTTGCCCCCCAGTTTATTTGACACCCCTTTTTTTATTTGACAACTTTATTAGAACGGAAGTGGTACAGAATGAGGTGAATCAGCGGTCAAAATGGAGTTTAAGGACACGGTTTGATGATTTTGCTTCAAAAACATGAGTACCGACCCAGAATTGTTTTGGCAAAGTGATAGATGCTGGGGGCTGCTGTCCCCCGGTAATGTTTGAAGCATCTCCCGGAGATGAAATCCGAGATATACGTTCGAAGCGTGGTCGAATGCTATTGTTGCTAAATACCTAGCTTTACCATGGACGGTTGAAAAACTACTTTTGAGAGGCTATTTCTGATACGTGCCTCGGCCAAAATGAACGCGAAAAGTGACGATATTTAGCACGAGGCTAGGAATGTTGTCGTAGATCGTGTTTTATTGTGTTTTGAGTGTGTAAAGTGTTACACATGCTTCGATTCATGGGAGATTCTTCGTTCAAACGGTATGCTGCATTGTTGTGGAAATATTATATTTGTTACTGAAAATTGCATTCTGCGGTTCAGCTTGGTACTGTTCAGAACCGGAATTCGCCGGTTACATAAGGTTTAAGGTTTTATTTTATTCGAAATTTGACAAAGCTCTCGATTAATAGTGGATTTCCCCCTAATTATGGATCAAAAAACTCAAAAGTAAATCATTGTTAAAAGATTATCCACACTGTACAGTTTAATTAAATTAAATATGAAATAGTAATGAATTATATGGAAGGAAAACCTAAAGATTATTATTGTATACCTCATGGCACATGTGCATCTTCCCCTACAAAAAACCTTAACAAATGTCACACTGGCAGAAGTAAGTTTGCAGGGTAAAAGTTCTACATTTCTCTGTATTTCTATCTCCTTGTCTCTCTTTCCGTTTTCCATATGATTTTACTGCTCATACTTTGGTCTATGACTCACCGATCTCTCCTTTACTTCTGTCCTGTCTGCCACCTCTATGCCTTATCTCATCTCTTCATCCAGGTCCGAGTCATCCTACTGAACTGGTGCGCTTTGTTTCTCCGCATGAAGAAACCTGGAGAGGAAAATAAGACAGGTGTGAGTTCCAGCTGCACCGCAGACTACAAGTACTCCCCACCATCCTCCGCACCAGCAGCATTGCGATGAGCACCATACCAGGGCAGGTGCCCACCCAGTCAACCACGACCAACGGGAACACAAACCTGTACTTTGGCTACCACTCGATGGGCACAGACAACCATGCATTCCCACCAATCACTGATTCAGGAGTGGTGATGTGCGGCGGTGATCATCTTAACGTCTCCTCCCCGCATGACACCCACTCAGAACAGACGCGGACATTGCTGCTGGAGCAGGTTCCAGAAATTTCGAGGATCTTGGAGGAAGTGCAGTACATTGCCAAGCGCTTTCGAGATCATGACGCGGGAGACGTGCGATCATCTGCACCTTCACTATCCTCATGTCAGCTCCCAATTTCATTGAGGCTGTGTCCAAAGACTTCACATAAGGCTGATCTCTTCCCTCCCTGAGCGGAAAAAGAAAGGCAAAGTTAACATTAAATATCCTGACACGACAAAAACTGCCGCACAAGCCTCCCTGCTACAACTATGTGAAGCCACACAACTTTCAGTTATTTTAAAAGGGTTGTTACAAGTCACAGTAGCAAAGCAAAGCTTTCCCTCTATCTTCACATATTTGTCAGTTATATATGGTTGTTGATCAGTGGTGGCTGGTGAAAACTTTTCTAGGTAGGGCTGTGCCACATCCAATCAATTTCAGCAAACATCCCAGAATGATTTAATGCAAAACAATTCAGGTATCAAACACACATTACTACTTTGCAGTTAAATATTTAACATTTATTCCAACATGAAAAAAAGCAGTAAATAACACTTTGATAAACACGTCAGGACATCTTATTTGTGTCACCCTCACAAGCAATTCAGTATAATATAATAATATATATATCATATAATAATATTCTGTATAATATAATAATATATATCATATAATAATATTCACTATAATATAAAACACACACACATTATATATATAATTATATATATATAATTATTTATTTATAACTATATATCCATTTCTCAGACAGGTGCTTCATGTCCCTCACTCCCTAACTGTCCATGCTGGTTCTGTCCCCGTTGTTTTAAAAAGCTAAATAAGTTATTAGCATGACATCATCCAGCTAGGCAAACCTGTCTGGTGTACAGCTACTAGAGAATGCTTCCCTTTCCCGCTAGTCTGCTGTCTGATCCCAGATCAGACAGCGGCTCTTTCACCTGGAGTTTCTCCTCCAAAGTTCTCCTCTCAAACGGGTCTTGGAGGAGCAGTGCTCGTGCTGGCGCTCGCCTGTAGAGACTAGTGCTGACGAGAACGCGCAATTTGGGGCAGAATCGATTCTGCCCCAAGCGGAATCTATTTGAGGACGCTGATTGGCTAAATTGTATGTCTGTCACACGTTTATATCTTTAATCAGCATTAAAGCATCATTGGCTAAACTGCTTCATAGACCCGCCTCCTGTGGGCAGATTCTCCAGAGCTCCAGCTCCGCTGAGACGTGCAGACAGGCAGAGTGGACGAGCAGGAAAAGCATATATTATGCGCAGATATCATATTTTACACGTATTACTGGGTGATTCCATATTTCAAAAACACAAATATTGACAATTTGTATAGTTTATTATTATTTTATTTTATTTTACTACATGTGGCCTCAACCACCTCCGTGGCCTACAGTATGTAAGGTGTTGGTAAGGAGAGCCACATCGAATGGGAAAAATCGCATCATCATCAACAACAGTGGTCAAGGGGGGGCGGCGCCCTAGCGCCCTCTATTGACCACTGTTGTTGATGATGATGCGATTTTTCCCATTCGATGTGGCTCTCCTTACCAACACCTTACATACTGTAGGCCACGGAGGTGGTTGAGGCCACATGTAGTAGTTAGTGATCTAGGAACTCACATAAATGCATGTTTCATCTTTATCCCTGTTGTACCTCATCATTTACCGGACCATGTCTAATCAGAATATGTTGTTAACACTCCTTCCGTTCAAGCTTTCCTATCTGCTAATTTTTGCTAACAGTAGCACTTCACATCTACAATTGTCTTAATGTCTTCAACAGTTACATATAGTGCAGTTGCTAGAGTTCAATAAACAGTTTTAGGTAAAGCTTTTTCAGGCCTGTATTCTAGTAATACTATTTGTTTTTATGTATTTGTAAATACATCTTACTTTATGTGGTGAAGCTGAGATCAAATCTTTTTATTGGGGTTGGTGAACTTATTGAGAGCTACTAACTTGTTAACTCACAGCACTGTACACCTCACATCTGTGGTAGAATATTTCTATGTTGATCGGGAGAAGAGAGTTTTGTTCACAAATCAATAATATAGTCTTCAGAAGATTCAAAGTTGTCTCGTTCGTTTATTCGCTTGCAAGGGAAAATACAACACAGCCACTCAGTCAGTGCCTGTGTTGGAAGCTTTCAACATCGTACAGAAACATCACCTCATTTAAGCAAACACAGGTTCACGCCTTCAGATAAATCATAGACAGAGAGTAGATTTTGTTTACATCCTAGTTGTCGTTCTTATCTGGACTTATGCCAGGTATGTTCAACTAGGAACTAGTTTATGGTTTTATGGCCTGTCCCAAACTCATCACATAGACAAGGGAGAGACCTTCACCTTTCGTTCAACTCTGGGAGCGTGTGATCAGTTCGAAACAAAACCAGACACTGGGCTCATAAATTGATTGTCTACTTTGCAGGACTGCTGCGTTTTGTCAGTGTTCTGCTCTTTCTCTTTGTTCATCTGTTAAAAACATTTCATGATACAAAATATATTTTTCCCATTACACATCTCCTTAAACTAAGGCTGCAAATAATATACCATTAATTGTAGATTTATCTGCCAACAATTTTCTTGATTATACAATTACTTGTTTTGTATGTAAAATGTCCGAAAATAGTCAGAGCCCAGGTTGACATCTTCAGATTGCTTGTTTTATTCAACCAACAGTTCAAAACTCAAAGATATTCAATTTACTATCATATATAACAAAGAAAAATAGTGATTGTTTTTAATCTTTGCTTTAAACAATTGTTGACAATTAACTTGTGTGACTAATGAATTTATTGACATGCTTTAAACATCTCCTGCTTGTCACTCTTGTTTTCACATTCGTAGGTATTGAATTGATCCTTACTCACCACTCTATTAGTCAAAAACTGCAAAGCATTTAAATATCATATCCACTTATAATGGACAGACAGGAAAAGGGGAAGACAGTTTTGCCTGAAATGTACATGCCATATTTAGCAGTACTCTTTGTGTATTTTATCCAGTTTTGCAAATTGAATCAGGATTCAATAATCTTTACATGTGTTGCCAGGAATGTGATATTTATTTGGTTTAAGCATTTAAAGTATGGTCAGTTTTTATGAGATACACCATTGTTGTAATGATAAAGGTATAGCTCAACATTTTGGGGTTTCTTGTAGTGAGTCAGATGAGGAGATTGATACCACACACACACATGTTTGAATGGTTGCACTATTCTGGTCCATTTGTCGTTGTACATTGTGATGATTATAAGCTGCAGGTGAAGACTGAAAGATGAGCACTGATGAACCGAGGGAACAAAGCTGTTTTTTTGTTTTGTTGCTGTTTTTTAAGGAAACCCATGCTAGGTATGTCATTTTGCCTGTTAAAGTTCATGTAACATATGTGGTCAGAGGGGTCTTGGTTGCTTTAAGAATGTAATAGATTGACGAATAATGCAAAAACCTTGATCACCGTTTCATCTTGGAGACTATATGAACAGAGGAGACGTAATGACTGATATGAGATGTGGAATGAGAAGTGTCTTCTATGTGACTTGGACTAACTTATGTAGATACTTTGTGAGATAACCTGACCCATTTCTATTGTTACTCATGTTGTCTATTTAGCACATTTTGTCATGCGAGAAGCATTAATGGCACTGATCATGTTCAAAGTGTGTTGAAGAAAGATAAAAACACAAATGGGACTGTACTGAAAATATGAAAAGAGAATATTGTGTTCTGTTTTTTTTTTTATCACCAGTGTTGTATTTTGGTCAACTTGAGTGTCTTTTTCTTTGTGGTCTGTGCCTCTCTGCTCAGTATATTTCATTCTTCTTTCAAAAGATGTACGTAAATGCCCACTGTACATGACTATTTGGAGAAAAATAAAGGAGAAATGTGATAATTACTGGCATTTGAATGGCTGACATGCGACAATTACCTAAATAATACATTTTAAAATGCTTTCACTCAGCAAAGTTGTGACCCTCCTCATTCCTTTCTTGTAGTGGGTTATGACGGGGTTGATGTTTTCAATGTAACTGGACAGACAGTGTAACGACCGCTTGTCATCTGATCTGCCTGGTTAATCACAGAATGTTTAAACATGATCACACAATGATCATCAGAAAAATGACACAGTGAGTAAATGAATAATAATAATGGTACATTGTATTCGTATATAGCGCTGTAAAAGGTACTCAAAGGCACTTTACATGGTAAAAACAGAAATAGCAATTATAATACAAACAAAAGAGATGGAACAACACAAAAACATAGAAAACAGGCTTCACAGGTTAAAATCAGATTAAAATAGGTGAGTTTTGGTCGTTATAACTAATTTCTCCCTTCATGACAACTGTAAGGGGTTTCATTTTTGTTTAACTCAACCATTAAAATGTGCATTATTGAGGGCATGGCTGCTTTGAGTGACAGGTGGGTGCAGTCTCAGGTTGCTCGCCATTAGCTATCTTTTCTGCTGCGTCACCCGGGCCGGCCTCAGCTCCACCGACGATCCACCTCTTTGAACATTGTTGGATTAGCCGAGAGATAGGCTGTGTCATCACTGCCAAGATGGTGACGGCCGGAGCCGCCCACTTCAGGCTTTACAACGGCTCTCCAGAAACCAATTGGTGACGTCACAGAGACTACCTTCATATTTTACAGTCAATAGTTTTAAACTAAAATTATGGCTAGATCCTACACATTGCATCTGTTACGTTCCCCTTTTTGGCATCTAGGGGATGCGGGGAGTAACGGTGTAAATGTTCCGGGGAAAGAGAGACTGAGCAACTGAGGATGGTATAACGTAGCACATTTATTCGGGAACAGAGTACAGGAGCCAATAGTGCTGTTCAGCTTCACGCCGCTCCACGACAAAGCTGTGCCCAACGGCCGTCCGTGTGGCGCTCCCCTCCTTTTAACCACGGCCTAGTTAGGATCAAACGCAGCCGCGTTCAATCACCTGGCAGCTGGCATCCAGGAACTGGGCGGCACCCGAGCGGACACTGAGGGTAATCAGAGGGAGAGCACAACACAAGACACGTAACACCCCCTCCCATAAAACCAAACATCTGTTTGATCACAATCACCCCCCCATCACACACCAGACCCGTATTACACAGAGCAAAACCGTTCTCACCCACGGGACAGAGCATCAGCCACCACATTGTCTGCCCCCTTCTTGTGCCTTATGGTGAGGTTATAACCTTGGACCATCAGGGCCCAACGCATCAACCTCTGGTTGTGGTTACACATTTGGGCCAGGAAGACCAGAGGGTTGTGATCTGTATATACTGTCACCGGCGTGGAACTAGAGCCCACATATACCTCAAAATGTTGAAGGGCTAGAAGCATGGCCAGCGTCTCCTTCTCGATGGTGGAGTAGTTCAGCTGGGAATGCTTGAACTTCGCCGAGAAGTAACACACAGGATGGCATACATCCCCCCCCCTTCCTGCAATAGCACAGCACCAGATCCAGAAGCGCTAGCATCGACTCTCGTCATTCATTACAGTGTGAAGTTAATCAACAGACTGATCCATTTGGATTGGTGTTTGGTTGTCCACAAGGCATTTGAGGAGTGCACAGTTCCCGGCAATGCTGCAATACCGGGTCAATTCGTGGAGTGAACGGAGCAAGCCCCTTTTTCATCTCCCGATGCTAAAAATCTGCTTAATACGTTATCCTCATATAGAGGACATATCAGATATTAAACTGATAAGAACAGATACTACACTTGATCTTAGCCAAAAGGCCGAGAAGCGATGACCCCCAACTGTTTGCTTCCTGTGTCAACCTCCTGACACATTTCTCCCTTGTCATGGTGCAGTTCTTTCAATGGGTCATGGCAGTGGCTACAGGTTGGCACACCCATCCAAGCACTCCATGGTCAAGAACGTTGGTCTAGTTAAGGACAGCTTTTTTTCTTTTCACAAGTGTACAAGGCTCAGCCAAACGGCAAAGCCTGCTAAAAATAGGTTGAACTCATTGGTGTTCCTCTCCACGGAAGTCTTTAGTAAAAGGCGAAAGACTTGTGCGTTATGAAGAGAAACCAAAGTAAGTACAGCACTCTTGTCAAGAGCAGCCGAAGTCCCTAGTTGTCCCAGTCAAAACGCTCATGGTAAGCCTAAATTGACGTGCCCTGTTCCAAATCTGAAGCCACACCCATTCCCATACTCCTGCCCACATCTTAAAGAGGGCAATATTCTCCATTGTACTATTTCCTCCCCTCCAATCAAAAGTACAAACCACTTGATATTTTTTTCAAGATGACAATCAGGGGAGAGCGCGAACGCAGTCCCCCACTACCAGAAATTATGCAGTCGAGATTCCCACATTTGGGGAATTCGCAGTGGTCAGCACAACCGGAGTGCAATGGCTGGGCCTCGCCCTGGGTGAACCACCTTCTTGATCATGGTATCTCCCCTGCCAGGTAAGTATGAGTTGGAAGAGACAGCGGCAGGGGCGGCATTCCCAGACATAGTACTCCGGATGACGGTTCCCAGATGGCATAATCCCAGAGTGCAGTCCTTTAGCATTAGCTTCAATTGGCAAGCTATTTTTGCTTCTGAGAATGCAAACACAGCCCAGCAACCAAACGAAAGCCTAAAACCTAAGCATGCTAACAATGGAAGAATCTTCGGAACACATTTCTCCCACAAAGAAGGGAAAATATCAGTGAGAACACACAATCACTTTAGGCACATCCAGAAGGCCACACCCACTTATCTTGGCGAACCCGGGCAATTTGCATTACTCAACACACAGCTTCACAGCATACAACAGACACTGCTGCACAGCAATGCTTGCACTTTTCTGGACAAACTGCAAAAGAAATAAAGGCTACAAAAGGACCTCAACCCACAATCTGACTCGGAGGACAGAAATTGGCATTCAGAGCTGGAAATGTCGCCAAGCAGTCAGGGCTGATGCATACAGTGATTTGAGGCTGGGAGCACAGCGATGTTCCATGAGGGGCGTCAGACAGAACACAGATCACACAACACAGAGATCACACACAGAACACAGAACACAGATCACACAGAACACACACAGATCACAGATAGAACACAGATCACACACAGAACACAGAGATCACACACGGAACACAGATCACACACAGAGATCACACAGAGATCACAGAGATCACACAGAGATCACACACGGAACACGGAACACAGATCACACACATCACAGATAGAACACAGAGATCACACACAGAACACAAATCCCAGATCACACACAGAACACAGATCACACAACACAGAGAACACACACAGAACACAGATCACACACACACAGCCTCTAAGATAGACAGCGAATGAGACTCTCGTCATTCATTACAGTGTGAAGTTAATCAACAGACTGATCCATTTGGATTGGTGTTTAGTTGTCCACAAGGCATTTGAGGAGTGCACCGTTCCCGGCAATGCTGCAATACCGGGTCAATGCTTGGAGTGAACGGAGCAAGCCCCTTTTTCATCTACCGATGCTAAAAATCTGCTTAATACGTTATCCTCATATAGAGGACATATCAGATATTAAACTGATAAGAACAGATACTACACTTGATCTTAGCCAAAAGGCCGAGAAGCGATGACCCCCAACTGTTTGCTTCCTGTGTCAACCTCCTGACACATTTCTCCCTTGTCATGGTGCAGTTCTTTCAATGGGTCATGGCAGTGGCTACAGGTTGGCACACCCATCCAAGCACTCCATGGTCAAGAACCTTGGTCTAGTTAAGGACAGCTTTTTCTCTTTTCACAAGTGTACAAGGCTCAGCCAAACGGCAAAGCCTGCTAAACATAGGTTGAACTCATTGGTGTTCCTCTCCATGGAAGTCTTTAGTAAAAGGCGAAAGACTTGTGCGTTATGAAGAGAAACCAAAGTAAGTACAGCACTCTTGTCAAGAGCAGCCGAAGTCCCTAGTTGTCCCAGTCAAAACGCTCATGGTAAGCCTAAATTGACGTGCCCTGTTCCAAATCTGAAGCCACACCCATTCCCATACTCCTGCCCACATCTTAAAGAGGGCAATATTCTCCATAGTACTATTTCCTCCCCTCCAATCAAAAGTACAAACCGCTTGATATTTTTTTCAACATGACAATCAGGGGAGAGCGCGAACGCAGTCCCCCACTACCAGAAATTATGCAGTCGAGATTCCCACATTTGGGGAATTCGCAGTGGTCAGCACAACCGGAGTGCAATGGCTGGGCCTCGCCCTGGGTGAACCACCTTCTTGATCATGGTATCTCCCCTGCCAGGTAAGTATGAGTTGGAAGAGACAGCGGCAGGGGCGGCATTCCCAGACATAGTACTCCGGATGACGGTTCCCAGATGGCATAATCCCAGAGTGCAGTCCTTTAGCATTAGCTTCCATTGGCAAGCTGTTTCTGCTTCTGAGAAAGCAAACACAGCCCAGCAACCAAAACGAAAGCCTAAAACCTAAGCATGCTAACAATGGGAAGCTAAAAATAAACAGGACCAGACCAAGATTCAAAACCTAGCACCAGTAGCAAATCAAATTAATCCCAGACGACAATGAGATGCCTCCCTGTCAAGACTCGACCGCGCAAATGTCACATTTACTCTTACATTTGTAGAGGGTACAACATCATCGGTAAGATTTGATTATTGTGCCGTAGTCCCCTGCCCCAAGTACGACAACACCTATATTTGGATGGACAAGACATTGTGCATTACTACTAACAAATGTGGGCCTGCTAAGAATAGATATGGTCAATTTGTTTCAGATCATGGGTGTGTCTGTGACGAATGGGAATGGGCATCTCTGAACACGGTCATCGAAGGTTTAGATAGTGACCCCAACCCAGGCTTTAAAGATAGATTAAGGATGATAAAAGCCCCGTCTTCACACCATATGTGTGAAGTGGGTCATTGCAACCCCTTGACGCTAACCTTGAAAGATCCCAAATTGTCTGACAGTGGACTTTATGTATTACAGGGACAGGCAACTGCAGATGAGCCTGCCCCACAAGGACTTCTTAGGATTGTTGTAAAACCCGCTAAGATTATCAAACAGGTTGTAAAAGAAGCTGGGGATCGACAATTGACTGACACCCCGTGGGGTGATGTATGGGATACAGAGGCTGGGTTCACTGACACCAATATGTGGCTACAATGGGTACAATATTCGGCCTCAAGAGTGAGGGATACAAACTGTATTGTGTGTTCAGCACCTAGACCAATAGCAACCCCTGTACCATCAAGATTTCGACCCCTCAGCCCTGATTTTCGTTGTATTTTAGCTTTGTTTACTAATACAACTTTGCCCCTTCTTCACACCTTCCAAGAGCGACATTGGGATTACCCACCTGTGGCATACAGCGACCCACCTCAGTTTAAGAAGGCCCATACGATTGTATAGTCTCTAATGTTACTAAAGGACCTAACATAGGCCATATTACTGGAACTAATTGTATCAGTACTCACAATGCTAGTGACTATCATTTGAAGAGTGTGTTGAAACAGACACAGTCCAGAGCTGACCTATGGTGGTGGTGTGGAGGAAGAACCTTGTATCCAATATTGCCTAGTAATTGGACAGGAACATGCGCGCTGGTACAACTTATATTGCCGTTTTATATTTTGCCAGTAAACGAAGCGACTTATCAAGACCTGGTTTCCCACGCACACATGCTAACAGGAGATCCAAGAGAGAGGCCAATGCCCCGATGGGCTCATTTGATGACCGAGTGTATATTGATGCCATAGGGGTACCTAGGGGGGTGCCTAATGAATTTAAAGCTAGAAATCAAGTAGGAGCCGGTTTAGAATCAACATTTGTCTGGTGGTCGACAATCAATAAAAATGTGGATTGGATTAATTACATTTACTATAACCAGCAGCGTTTTGTAAACTTCACCAGGGACGCCATAACAGGACTTCATGCACAGCTAGCGCAGACTAGTATAATGACCTTGCAGAACAGGATGGCATTAGATATGATTTTGGCGGAGAAAGGTGGAGTTTGTAGGATGTTTGGATCTGTCTGTTGTACTTTCATTCCAAACAATACAGCTCCAGATGGATCGGTGACCAGAGCGTTGGCCGGATTGACAGCTCTCAGCTTCGAGTTAGCAGAGAACTCTGGTGTTGATGATAAATTCACCAGCTGGTTGGAGGGTATGTTTGGCAAATGGCAAAGTGCAATTGTGACAATCTTAATCTCTTTGTGTTGCCCTTGCAGTCCTTTGTGGAGGCTGTTGCATCCCTTGCATCCGAGGAACTCTACTGAAGCTGGTTGATGCTGCACTTCTTAAGACAAGCATGCAGGGAAATCAGTTAGGAGTAGATGATGAGGTTGAACTTGAAAAATTGTTGGCTACTGTTTAATAAAGGAAACTCAGCCTCGGTCCATAAAGGTCCGTTAGAGAGGGATTGTTTTTCTGGAGGTTGATTGAAGAGTGTGTTAGGAGGGATTTGTGAAAGATTTCAGTATTAAAGATAGTATTAGTAGGATTTTAGAATTAGTTTAGTATGATTATTAGCACCTCTTGTGGTGAATAGAAGTGTCAAAATAATAAGAATGTTACCATGGGTTAAAGAGTTGCAATATATTTATCTATGAAATGTATTTTATGTTTACAGGAGGTTTACAGATAGAGGATATTATATGTTACAGTATATTGACACATTGAATGTATTAAGCCATATGTTTGAGCCATAAAATTATTAAACACTGAAGTATTAAACACTGTAAGAGAATAAGTATTAAAAGGGACAGATAGGGTCAGATTTAGGAACATCTTAGTGAGGCATGAAGTAGAAGCTTAGGAGACAGTGAGACCATAAAAGCAGCAGGAATGCGGAGAAGACAATGCCAGGGTGATGACTACAAAGGATGTCTCCAGCTGTGATGATTCCAGGAGAACAATGCAGCAGGAAGGATGACAGACTTCTTTCTTTGCAGGCTGAATCAAGGTATCAGGGGGAAGGTGTGCTGCAAAATGTAGGCAGTTTCAACCTTTCTCTCAGGTTTTATGACCGTTTTTACATAGGTCAAATTGACAGGCCTTGAAGGTCATTTAGGCCTAATTTACACCTTTGTTGCTATTTTCGGCCACCTAAACTTGCAGCTACGAACTCTAAATTTTAGGCATTTCATCTCCACGACCCTCTCTTCATTGACAAAAAGAAAGTATTGCTCTATTTAGCTTTAAAGTATTTTTAATCAATTAAAAGACTGTAAATGACGCATATTAACAGTCTGTTGGGTGCCATGAAACCATTTCTACATGACAGATGTTGATAAAAATGATATATGTTGGACACAAGAGGATGCTCTACTAGCATGAATTGGATTGAAGTCATTAGCATGCTGCTAACAGGAGTTAGCTTTCCCAAGGGCCTGCAGACCAGCCACTCTATGTGCTGGTTCAAGTTATCAAATGGGAAGGTTCATGCAACATTCAGGCAATTTCAATCTTTTTCTGAGAAATTATGACCATTTGAAGGAAGGACATTTGGTCATAATTTCCCATTCATCTATTCTATTAAAATTCCCCATTGAAATGTAGGACAACTTCCACTCCTCCCGTGCAGGCATGCTAAGTGCTAGGCAGTATTTTTCAACATGAATCTTCCTCATTTGGGCGTGTCTACAACATATTAAAAAGGCAGAGATCTCAGATGTTTAGAACAAAAATTGCTCCAATCTGACCAACAGCACGACAGGGTGTACATCTTACTAAGACGTTCACCCTCCTGCTCTCTGAGTTTCATACAGGCAAATTTCTTTTCTAGACATTTTAGAGGGATTTTGTTCACGTGACCTCATTGTAGGCCTAGTCCACAATGTGTGTACATAATCTGTAGTTTCTGGGACTCATATTTGAGAGATTATGGCCGTTTTTGCATAGGTCAAATTTACCGGCCCTTTAAGAGGATTTAGAGCCAATTAAGACCTTTTTTGCTGTTTTTGGGCACCTTAACTTGCAGCTACGAACTCCAAATTTTAGGCATTTCATCTCCACGACCCTCTCTTCATTCACAAAAAGAAAGAATTGCTCTATTTTGCTTTAAAGTATTTTTAATTAATTAAAAGACTGTAAATTACGTCCACATGTGTCTGTTTCTGTTGGGTGCCATAAAACCATTTCTACAAGACAGATGTTGATGTAAATGATATATGGTGGACACCAGAGGATGCTCTACTAGCATGAATTGGATTGATCTTATTAGCATGTTGCTAACAGGAGATAGCTTTCCCTAGGGTCTACAGACTTCTTACTTTCCAGCCTGAATCAAGGTATGAGGGAGAATGTGTGTTGCAAAATGCAGGCAGTTTCAACCTTTGTCCTCGATTTTATGACCGTTTGTACATAGGTCAAATGTACCGGCCCTTTAACATACTTTAGGCCCAATTTACACATTTGTTGCTGTTTTCGGGCACTTTAACTTGGACCTACGAACTCTACACATCAGGGGGAAGGTGTGGTGCAAAATTCAGGCAGTTTCAACCTTTTTCTCAGACTCTATGGCCATTTTTACATAATGCACCAATTACGACCTTTTGACCGTTGACCTAAACGCCTGGTTTTGGGCACCTTAACTTGGACCTACGAACTCTAAATTTCAGCCATTTCATCTCCACGACCCCCTCTTCATTGACAAAAAGAATGCATCCCTTTATTTGGCTTTAAAGTATTTTTAATTAATTAAAAGACTGGAGACATTCACGAAACACAGTGAATTTCCCATTGATATTCACACCATGTAATCTATGAGCAAAGGTTGAATTACTATGAAAATCTCAGCCTCATTGAACCTTGTTTTCTATGGGTTAATAGGTCAAACATATTCGAAATGCCATACATTACTATGGAAAAAGTTTAAGGAATTTCCCATTGAATTTCCTGACAATTAATCGTTGGGCAAAGGTTGAATTACTGTGAGAATCTCAGCCTCATTGAACCTTGTTTTCTATGGGTTAATAGGTCAAACATAGTCGAAATGCCATACATTAATATGGAAAAAATTTAAGGAATTTCCCATTGAATTTCCTGACAATTAATCGATGGGCAAAGGTTGAATTACTGTGAGAATCTCAGCCTCATTGAACCTTGTTTTCTATGGGTTAATAGGTCAAACATAGTCGAAATGCCATACATTACTATGGGAAAACTGTAGGAAATTTCCCATTGATTTTCATAACGGTTAATCGTTGGGCAAAGGTTGAATTACTGTGAAAATGTGAGCCTCATTGAACCTTGTTTTCTATGGGTTAATAGGTCAAACATAGTCGAAATGCCATACATTACTATGGAAAAAGTTTAAGGAATTTCCCATTGATTTTCATAACAATTAATCGTTGGGCAAAGCTTGAATTACTGTGAAAATCTCAGCCTCATTGAACCTTGTTTTCTATGGGATAATAGGTCAAACAAAGTCAAAATGCCATACATTACTATGGGAAAACTGTAGGGAATTTCCCATTCATATTCACACCATGTAATCGTTGGGCAAAGGTTGAATTACTGTGAAAATGTCAGCCTTATTGAACCTTGTTTTCTATGAGATAATAGGTCGAACAAAGTAAGATTGGAGTTGGTCCAATCCTTTTCATTTTCATACCAGTGGACCAAGGCGTTGAGATTGTAGTGTAGTCCAAATTTCAGCTTCCTAGTCCATTGTTTTCAATGGGATTCCAGGCCAAATAAAGTTAAAATAAAGGGTTAGGACTTTTGGCATGAATGAAAGCCCAATCAAATATAGGGGAAATGTCCTTTTTTGAGTTATAAGGGAAGGGCACTGCCATTTTGCATACAGAAAAGGAGGACAAATGGCCCTTTTCGAGTTATAAGGAATGTTCAAAAACGGCCATTTGTCCTAAATTTGAATGGGCTCTCATTTATGCCAAAAGTCCCAACCCAAATGGCCCAAAAGTGACCCAAAAGATCTGTTAGGGAAGTTCCCTAACAACAAAAAATGGCCATTTGTCCTACATTTGATTGAGCTCTCATTCATGCCAAAAGTCCCAACCCTGTTCTCATTGCTCCCATACAGTATCTACAGTATGCTCTAGACTAGGAGGCTGAAACTTACTAGAGGGCATACCTGGGACCAGCCCACCAGATGTGCAAAGTTTCAAGCAAATCGGGCAAAAAAAACATTCGAAATACTTTGAAGTTTTTTTTGTGTTTTTAGAGTTCAGGCCGATTTCGAGGCCCTGGCGCGGTCCAGAGCAGTTGCCTGACTCCCCCCATCGTTCTGGTAGTCATTTAGAGTACCAGGGGTGCAAAAAAAACTTCTAAATACTTTGACGTTTTTTTTCTTTTTTGTGTGTTAAGGGTTACGGTTAGTAACCTAACCCCTAGGACGATTGGCCTACATGATCGGCCCATACAAATGTAGTCGGAATGACAGGAATGGGTTACATTTAGTAACCTAAGGCTTACTGTTAGTAACCTATGAAACCTATAAAAACTTCGAAATACTTTGAAGTTTTTTTCAAAGTATTTAGCTCCAGGTTGTGTTTCCCTAACAGCTCAAAAACGGCCATTTGTCCTACATTTGATTGGGCTCTCATTTATGCCAAAAGTCCCAACCCTGTTCTCATTTCTCCCATACAGTATCTACAGTATGCTCTAGGCTAGGAAACTTACAAGAGGGCATACCTGGGAACAGCCCACCAGGTGGGCAAAATTTCAAGCAAATCAGACGAGGTTAAGATTGGAGTTGGTCCAATCATTTTCATTTTTATACCAGTGGACCAAGACGTTAAGATTGTACTGTAGTCCAAATTTCAGCTTCCTAGTCCATTGTTTTCAATGGGATTCTATGCCAAATAAAGTTAAAATAAAGGGTTAGGACTTTTGGCATAAATGAGAGCCCAATCAAATATAGGGGAAATGTCCTTTTTTGAGTTAGAAGGGAAGGGCACTGCCATTTCGCATACAGAAAAGGAGGACAAGTGGCCCTTTTTGAGTTATAAGGAATGTTCAAAAACGGCCATTTCAAATACATTATTATGGGACCAATGATACTGACCAAATGTCCCAAAATATTGATCCCGTACAATTAAGCGTTGGTCCAAGATATCTACGTTTCAAAGCGGGATATCGAACGGTTGAGAAGATATGGCAGTTTAAAATATCGATCCAGAATCCCCCCGAGGTGGCCCTTCAGTGGCCCAAAAGTTCCCGGAGTGATGGACCAAATGGCCCAAAAGTTCCCGGAGTGATGGCCCAAGTGGCCCAAAAGTTCTCTTCCGTCCGAGAACACGAAGGCCATTCGGGGGCAATGGTTTTGAAGTGGCCCTTTTTAGTGCAAATGGCCCGACCGGAATGGCAGTTTTGTTCCCGCACGTCCAAGTCAATGTCCCCCTAGTGGACAAAAAAGATAAAAGGCCATTCGGGCACACTGTTCCCAAACTTTGGAAAATCATAACTCGGCGAGCGTAAGTCCGAACCGAACACAAAACTCCCGCGTTAAACTAGAGCAAGTATATATTGCGAATATAGGCCCTGCTTATTTTTAGCGGCGCTCCTTCTGTCCATAATGTTTCTTTGAAAAAGGACCTGTTTTGTCCTTAGCTCCAATGCAAATTTATTGCAAGTGTTCCGGCGAGCCCTAGGGGGCGGCTAGGGAACGTCTGCCGCGTGTCCCGATTTTAACATGGGCCGTTGTCACGAATCGTCCTTAATTGGACTCAACGGCAATGTTTTTTAACGTCCTGTGCGATTAGCCTACACTTCACTTAAATTTAGGGTACATAAAAGGACAATGAAGCCAGATGCTGGTACACAAAGGGACATTGAAGCAAGATGATGTCAATAAGTGGGAAATGCAATAGAGGGCGCCACTGAACTGTTTATCAGTGGGGCTAAGTCCAGAATGGGGCGCTTTATGCCTTTTGAGCATAACTTTCATTGTAAACATGGGAATGGGTGGGGCTAAGTGCCGAATGGGGCTCTTCATGCACAAAACATGGAAACGGATCAGCTAAACATGGGAATGGGTGGGACAAAGTGCCGAATGGGGTTCTTCATGCACAAAACATGGAAACGGATCAGTTAAACATGGGAATGGGTGGGGTTAAGTGCCGAATGGGGCTCTTCATGCACAAAACATGGAAACGGATCAGCTATCACCGTACGACGCCCAGTTTGACCGTGGACACCTCGGTTATGTTACCGGATGCGCAGGCACGACCCTGAATTTTTTCCCATGAAATGTCTTGTAAATTAGATGTAGTGGACAACAGAGGACACTCTTTAAGAATCAGTTGGATTTACATCAATACAATGTTCCAAAACCTTCCCAAGGTTCTGCAGTCTTCTTACTTGTGTTGGGGCAAAGTATAAACAGGAGCCGCTAACGCTGGACTGGTTTGTTGACTAGTTACTGCGCATGTGCGCCAAAAATAAGTTCGCTGAATTCAGGTTTCAAAATAAAACATGTATTTAATAACAAATGCAATCTGAATTAACTATCGATAGTAAAATGCTCTCGAGAACAGCTTTCACACACACTCCAAACAGGAAGCTTGTTACCTGAAGGACGAAATGTGATGAAGAGACTGAAATAATCATTTGAATCTCCTTTCATAGTCCGTAAAATATCTGTCTCAAATTCCATTGGTCTAAATCCAGCTGACTCCTCCTAGCCTTAGTCAGCTGACTCCCTCGTCGTCTCCTATTGGTCTCCGTCTGTAGCTCCTCCTTCTTGGGTTCCTCTTGGGTCCTCGCTCTAATCTTGGTGTCCTCTGTTAAAGCCCAACTTAAAATCCTGTCTATCCCTATCGACTATTCTTACAGATTAATACATTTATTAATAATACATCCAATAATTGTCTCTTATGGTTCAACACTCCTATAGTAAACATATTGTAAACACTCTACACTAGATAAGTATTCTGGTACTTCCTGATACTTTGACACTTTTTACAAGCATATGTGCGGCATTTCCACGATGCTTCCTATACTCATTCTAAACATATTACATCTCATAGATAAATATATTGCAACACTTTAACCCATCGTAACATTCTTATTATTTTGACACTTCTATTCACCATAAGAGGTGCTAATCATCATACTAAACTAATTCTAATACTAAAATCCCACTAATTCTATCTTTAATACTGAAATCCTCCACACTTGGCATGCTGAATCAGGTCATCGCAGGGAATGTATGGTGCAAAATTCAAGCAGTTTCAACCTTTTTCTCAGATTTTATGGCCGTTTCAAATTTTCCGGCCCTTTAAGAAAATTTAACGCCAATTTACTGTTTTCGGGCACCTTAACTTGGACCTACGAACTCTGTATTTTGGTCGTTCCATCTCCACGACCCTCTCTTCACTGACAAAAAGAAAGAATTCCTCTATTTTGCTTTAAAGTAATTTTAATTAATTAAAAGACTGCAAATGGCGTACACATGTCTGTTTCTGTTGGGTGCCATAACACCATATCTACAAGACAGATGTTGATGAAAATGATATATGGTGGACACAAGAGGATGCTCTACTAGCCTGAATTGGATTGATCTCATTAGCATGCTGCTAAAAGGAGTTAGCTTTCCCAAGGGCCTGCAGACGAGCCACTCGGTGTGCTGGTTCACGTCATCAAATGGGAAGGTTTCATGCAACATTCAGGCAATTTCATCCTTTTTCTTTTTCTGAGAAATTATGACCATTTGAAGGAGGGACACATCGGTCATCATTTCCCATTAATTTTATCCTGTAAAATTCACAATTCAAATGTAGACCATGTGTCCCTCCTCCCGTGCAGGCATGCTAAGTGCTAGCCAGTATTTTTCAACATGAATCTTCCTCATTTGGGCGTGTCTACAACATATTAAAAAAGCAGAGATCTCAGATGTTTAGAACAAAAATTGCTCCAATCTGACCAACAGCACGACAGGGTGTACATCTTACTAAGTCGTTCACCCTCCTGCTCTCTGAGTTTCATACAGGCAAATTTCTTTTCTAGACATTTTAGAGGGATTTTGTTCACGTGACCTCATTGTAGTTCTAGTCCACAATGTGTGTACATAATCTGTAGTTTCTGGGACTCATATTTGAGAGATTATGGCCGTTTTTGCATAGGTCAAATTTACCGGAGGATTTAGAGCCAATTAAGACCTTTGTTGCTGTTTTTGGGGACCTTAACTTGCATTTACGAGATCCACATTGTAGGTATTTAATGGTCACAAGCCCCTCTTGGAAGAGGAGAAGGATTTAAATCTCTAATTTGATTTAAAGTATCAAAATAAAGAGAAAAGACTGTTATGAAAACGGGCCTACTGTCTTTTGGGACCAATTCGGCCATTCGGGAAAAGCGAAGCCTCCAATGATAGACTCAATGTGTTTTTGTTTGTGCTTCCTCAACAGACTCCAAGGAAACAGACGCAGATGCAGGCAGCTACACTGAGGAGATTGCGGGTGGAGCTGAGCCCACTTTGTAAATTGGCTTCTGCTTCTTGTGAGAAGGCCAGGCAGAGACTGACGAGGGCAACAGCCCTTCGTGCTGCTGCTGAAAAAAAACAATTGTAAATAACAATAATTACAATTAGTAATTAGTGTGCGCGTTAGTAACCGCCCACACACACAAAGACACAGACACACACACACACAGACACACAGACACACACACACACACAAAAGTTTGTTTTTTTCATGATTATTTATTGTTCTGTTTCATTACTCTACACACACACTCACACAAACAAACAGACACACAGACACACACAAACACACACAAAAGTTTGGTTTTTTCATGATTATTTATTGTTCTGTTTCATTACTCTACACACACACTCACACAAACAAACACACACTCACACAAACAAACAAACACACACACACCAAACATTTTTTTGATTGTTATTTTTCTATGCAAGGTTGTTCATTGATTGTTTTGATGTTTTTGTTTTGTTTGTGAAATAAATGTTCTAATTTGCAAACATCAATCACTGTCCTCCAGCTTATTCACACAAATGAGGTTTTTGGACATTTCCTTATGAGTTGCTTGATTGGCAGAATTTGTTCCAAAGGCATTGGGACAGTTGGAACAATCACTGCCATTTTGGTCGGGACTATTGGCCTAAATGAAAGCCCAATCAAATGTAGTCAGAATGGCACTTTGTAAAGTATAAGGGAATGGCCATTTCGCCTACAGAAAAGAAGTGGAAATGTCCCTTTTTCAGCTGCCATTCCCTAACAACTCAAAAACGGCCATCACAACTACATTTGATGGGGCTCCCATTTAGGCCAATAGTCCCAATCAAATGTAGTCAGAATGGCACTTTGTAAAGTATAAGGGAATGGCCATTTCGCGGACAGAAAAGAAGTGGAAATGTCCCTTTTTCAGCTGCCATTCCCTAACAACTCAAAAAAGGCAATCTCAACTACATTTGATGGGGCTCCCATTTAGGCCAATAGTCCCAATCAAATGTAGTCAGAATGGCATTTTGTACATTATAAGGGAATGGCCATTTCGCCTACAGAAAAGAAGTGGAAATGTCCGTTTTTCAGCTACCTTTCCCTAACAACTCAAAAACGGCAATCTCAACTACATTTGATGGGGCTCCCATTTAGGCCAATAGTCCCAATCAAATGTAGTCGGAATGGCATTTTGTACATTATAAGGGAATGGCCATTTCGCGGACAGAAAAGAAGTGGAAATGTCCCTTTTTCAGCTGCCATTCCCTAACAACTCAAAAACGGCCATTTCAATTACATGTATATGGGCTGACCATGTAGGCCACATGTCCCATACCCGAATGCCCAATTTGTTCTCATTTCTACCATACAAGGGTTACAATTAGTAACCTAACCCCTAGGACGGTTGGCCTAAATGAAAGCCCAATCACATGTAGTCATAATGGCATTTTTGTAAAGTATTAGGGAATGGCCATTTCGCCTACAGAAAAGAAGTGGAAATGTCCCTTTTTCAGCTGCCATTCCCTAACAACTCAAAAACGGCAATCTCAACTACATTTGATGGGGCTCCCATTTAGGCCAATAGTCCCAATCAAATGTAGTCAGAATGGCATTTTGTACATTATAAGGGAATGGCCATTTCGCCTACAGAAAAGAAGTGGAAATGTCCCTTTTTCAGCTGCCATTCCCTAACAACTCAAAAACGGCAATCTCAACTACATTTGATGGGAATCCCATTAAGGCCAATAGTCCCAATCAAATGTAGTCAGAATGGCACTTTGTAAAGTATAAGGGAATGGCCATTTCGCCTACAGAAAAGAAGTGGAAATGTCCCTTTTTCAGCTGCCCTTCCCTAA
Organism: Leptoclinus maculatus; assembly: GCA_032191485.1. Classification (NCBI taxonomy): domain Eukaryota; kingdom Metazoa; phylum Chordata; class Actinopteri; order Perciformes; family Stichaeidae; genus Leptoclinus; species Leptoclinus maculatus. The sequence continues at coordinate 865,115 of JAVDOI010000052.1, read as the reverse complement.
CAACTCAAAAACGGCAATCTCAACTACATTTGATGGGAATCCCATTAAGGCCAATAGTCCCAATCAAATGTAGTCAGAATGGCACTTTGTAAAGTATAAGGGAATGGCCATTTCGCCTACAGAAAAGAAGTGGAAATGTCCGTTTTTCAGCTGCCATTCCCTAACAACTCAAAAACAGCCATTTCAATTACATGTATATGGGCTGACCATGTAGGTCACATGTCCCATACAAGGGTTACAAATAGTAACCTAACCCCTAGGACGGTTGGCCTACATGGTCGGCCCATACAAATGTAGTCAGAATGACAGGAATGGGTTACATTTAGTAACCTAAGGCTTACTGTTAGTAACCTATAAAAACTTCGAAATACTTTGAAGTTCTTTTGTGTTTTTGGAGTTCTGGCCGATTTCGAGGCTCTGGCGCGGTCTAGAGCAGTTGCCTGACTTCCCCCATCGTTCTGGTAGTCATTTAGAGTACCAGGGGTGCAAAAAAAACTTCTAAATACTTTGAAGTTTTTGTTTTGTTTTTTTGTGTTAAGGGTTACGGTTAGTAACCTAACCCCTAGGACGATTGGCCTAAATGAAAGCCCAATCAAATGTAGTCAGAATGGCACTTTGTAAAGTATAAGGGAATGGCCATTTCGCCTACAGAAAAGAAGGGGAAATGTCCGTTTTTCAGCTTCCTTTCCCTAACAACTCAAAAACGGCAATCTCAACTACATTTGATGGGAATCCCATTTAGGCCAATAGTCCCAATCAAATGTAGTCGGAATGGCATTTTGTACATTATAAGGGAATGGCCATTTCGCCTACAGAAAAGAAGTGGAAATGTCCCTTTTTCAGCTGCCATTCCCTAACAACTCAAAAACGGCAATCTCAACTACATTTGATGGGAATCCCATTTAGGCCAATAGTCCCAATCAAATGTAGTCGGAATGGCATTTTGTACATTATAAGGGAATGGCCATTTCGCCTACAGAAAAGAAGTGGAAATGTCCCTTTTTCAGCTGCCATTCCCTAACAACTCAAAAACGGCAATCTCAACTACATTTGATGGGAATCCCATTTAGGCCAATAGTCCCAATCAAATGTAGTCGGAATGGCATTTTGTACATTATAAGGGAATGGCCATTTCGCCTACAGAAAAGAAGTGGAAATGTCCCTTTTTCAGCTGCCCTAACAACTCAAAAACGGCCATTTCAATTACATGTATATGGGCTGACCATGTAGGCCACATGTCCCATACCCGAATGCCCCATTTGTTCTCATTTCTACCATACAAGGGTTACAATTAGTAACCTAACCCCTAGGACGGTTGGCCTACATGGTCGGCCCATACAAATGTAGTCGGAGGGACACTTTTCTGAATTATAAGGATGAGTTACAACTCAAAAATGGCCATTTCAACTACATGTATATGGGCTGACCATGTAGGCCAATTATCCCAAGCGATATGGTACCCATCTCTCCCAAACAATATCTCCAATGTGCTTTGGGCTATCCAATCCTTTTTTAATCCTTTTCATGTTCATACCAATGGATCTATCCTTTAGGATGATAGTACAGGCCAAATGTCAGCTTCCTAGCCCAAAGGGTTGTGGAGATATTCCAGGTCAAATGTCAGTTTATTTACAAGTCAGAAACGGCCATTCCGACTACATTATTATGGAATCTCATGTGACCAATGATACTGACCAAATGTCCCAAAATATTGATTCCATACAATTAAGCGTTGGTCCAAGATATCTACGTTTCAGAGCTGGATATCGAACGGTTGAGAAGATACGGCAGTTTAAAATATCGATCCAAAATTCCACCGAAATGGCCCTGAACTGTCCCTACTGGTCTCAGCTGTCCCGCCCAAATGTCCCTGCTGGTCCCAGCTGTCCCGCCAAATGTCCCAGTTGGTCCCAGCTGTCCCTTGCCAGCGGGGTACACATAAGGACATTTAAGGGCCACCTTCCCCAGATGGCCCTTTGTGGTGCCTCTGTCCCGCCCAGATGTCTGTTCTGTTCCCGGGTGTCCGAGGTGTTTTGCCCCCTGGTGGACACAAAAGGTAAACTGCCAATCGGCCTACAGCTTCCGAAACTTTGGAAAATCATAACCCGGATACCGACAGTCCGAACAGACCGCAATTTTCCCACGCGGAAGGAGGATTTAGATGGTATCTGAACCCGTGCGTTTCCGATTTTTAGCGGCTCTATTTCTTACCCTAATATTCAAAAGAAAACGGGGATTTTTGTCCTAACGGAAACATGGCAAGTAGGCCAAATGACATGCCGAGTACTAGGGGCGGTAAGAAGGAAAAGTACATTGTGTTTGTGTGGTTTAAGATCCTATTTCAATGTTCAATTTTAAAAATCATTGTGAATTCCTATTCACAGACTTGTACCTGGAGGAGTATCTAAAATTCCATCAGGGCCCTGCACCATCAATAAAAAAAAGGAGAATTGTTGGGGTCAGAAAATCTAAATGACTATAATATGTGTGCTCACAAAGTCTGGTGTCCTCATGTGAACGTTTACGGCCTGCATCTTCTGTTAAATGAGTGTGTGTGAACTTACTCTGACATTTGGCTCTACAGATGTGTAGTCTATTTAGGTGTCGAAGGCCTGCTGAGAAAGGGAGCTTCCTCAGCAGCACGTCCTGAATCGGATTGATAATAAGGACTGTAGGTAGAGACGTTAAGACCCAAACTTCCTGATCACGGGAAGTTGACCTTTGTGCCAGAAGTTGCAGACACTATTCTCAGACTACATGGCGTGGATGCCATTTTGTGTGTGTGTGTGTGTCACCTTTTGTGACGAAGACCTCATTATAAACCAATCCTGTGCCAGTGCATTGCATGTTGTTTACTCAGTAGGAATATCAGAAGCTCCGAGCAGCCTTGATGTACATATCCTGTATGTGAATCAACTCTGTCTCCTTCTTTGCAAAGAATAATGTGGGTAATGTGCCTGGTTGCTGGGGATGGATGAGTGGAGTGTGGCGGGGTGTTGTGGAGGTATTTTTTATTTCCACTTTTTCGGCCTCCACCGGTGGTGGAGAAGGATAATTAGTTATAGTTTGTCATCAAGAGAAGGGGAGAAGCATTGGAGCTGCACCACAGTTACTCCCGGATTTTACCCGCGGGATGTTCTGGAGGTATTGTAGCCACGTAAAGGGCCTTGTTGCTGGGATGTATGAGCGGAGAGTGGCAGTGTTGTGGAAGTATTTTTTATTTATTTCCTTCCACTTTTCGGCCTCCATGCTGGGCTTAAAGTCAGTGCGAAGCAGAGGCAGTGCTGGAGAGGGGGAGATAGTCAAAGTTCCTCATCCAGAGGAGGGGAGAAGCACTGCAACTTTAAGAGATTGAGGTTGACGCTGGTTTGGTTTCATAACATAACGTGAACGTTCCACGTGGTTTTGTGTTCATTTTCATGTGACTTCTATCAGTGTCTGTGGCCCGTTGCAATTTTCAGCACTTTCATCCTTTATTTTACCGAAATCCGTCAAATTCATCACATATTTTAGACATGACAGTACTTGTGAAAATACTTGAGCAAGTTTGAATGTTTTTTTCTTTTAATTTATTTACCCTTTAACCCTCCAAATGTGTCATATTGCAACCATTTCTAAGTGTTTTACTTTTACTGCTTTTTGTGAATGTTTCAACTTTTTAGATATTATGGCTTGAATGTTTTTTAATTTGAGTAGTTGTCACAACCTGGCTCTTAGGCTATGACAAATACGGAAAAGAGAAAGTGAATGATGGTAAAGTAAAGTATTTATTTTAAATAAGTAAAGAAAGAGTTACCATTATGAAGTGTGTCAGTCCGTAACATCAGTAATGTAAATGTGAATGTGAATGCATGTGGGATGAAGTGTGGGATGTTGTCAGCGAAACAAAAGATGAAAAAAAAATATATAACTGGGCAGCCACTGGCAGCTATCACACAAGAGAAAGGCTGCCTTGAGCAACACTGGAGCAGGGCTTTTATGCCCTAGCAGCTCCAGGACCAGGTGATCTGCATCAGGCAATCTGCCCCTTCAGAGACAAAGGGACAAAAGCATACTTTACAGTGGTTAGACAGGGGCCGTCACATAGTTTAACCTTTAATCTGCAAAATGTGTCATATTTCAACCATATTTGAGTGTTTGACTTTTACTTGCTTTTTGTGAATTTCACATACACGTATAATGGTGAATAAAACCTTCAGGCAGTTTTATCTTTTTAGATGTTATGGCTTGAATGTTGAATGTTTTTTAGTTTGATTAGTTTACCCTTTAATCTGCAAAATGTGTCATATTTCAACCATATTTAAGTGTTTTACTTGTACTGCTTTTCGTGAATGTCACTATTGGTGAATAATACCTTCAGGGCTATGGATGGCTGTAATATTAACGGTAATATTAGATCATTTTGGGAGCATTTATTTCAACAAGTAAGCTTAACGTTAACGTTAGCTGAGTGTTAACTTGCTCAACATTTTCTGTGGGGTCCACTTTAATACGTGTGTTTGCATGTGCTGTGTTGTAAGGTGGCTGACCATAAGCTAACGTTACGTTAGCTTTTCAAAATGGTGTTTGATTAGGTTGCACAGGAGTTATTTATTACATTTATAGCAGTAACTTAGCTAGCTTCTCAAGGCACAATGTCATTAGTTGGTTATAGCAGAGGCTGGTTAATGTTTTGTAAAGAGGAAAAACATTCTTGTGAAGTGTGTGAAATGATAATAAAGTTTCTACAATCTCAGTGTAGACTACGGATTTTACATTTTGCAACATAACCCTACTACATAATTTTATATTTTATTCTGATTGTAACACGAGGAACGAGGAAGAAATCTAGATTTATTCATTATACTGTGAGGTTTATGTAGAATAAAAATCATAACTTAGAGTAGTGGATAGCAGGTTCCTGTCACAGCTCTGCCCCTTTTCTCCTGTCACTCTATCTCTCACTCACCTAATCAGCTCATTCACTCTCACCTACTCACTCTGCTGTACGTACCATTTAAACTTCAGTCTCACACACACTCACTGCCAGATCCTTCTCCGCGTTACGCTAACAGACGGCAGTGCTATTTAGATAAACAATACATTATTAAACTATTTACAGAAAATGTGTGTGTCCTTTTATTTTTTGAGCTGAGTGCTTACTGCTGAGATAAAAACTTGAGAAACTTCTGGAACTCTTCCAGGTATGAATTAATTGGCTTGGGGAAGATGAGTGTTTATTTTTCAAATCAAAAAATAACTTTATTCTGTGACGACCCTCTCTGCCCTGTCTGCCTGTTCGTTTGGCTGCCTTCCTTGCAGGTGTGGCAGAGGGTCGTCAGGCAGAGTGGAAACACCTGAGGCCATTAGCAACACTGGCCCTGTGTGCCAGAGCACCCAGTATAAAAACCCTCTGGATTCTCAGTGGCTCGTTCGCTCCTTCCTGAGACACCCATTTTGGTTTTGTTTGTGGTTATGGTTGGTTTCTACACTATACAACACTGCATATACACTTTCCACGCACACTCACTTACACTGCTGAAATCACTGACTTCACATGTCACTGTTAGTTTATGTTACTTTAAACCTAATAAATAATGGTTAAACTGCTTCATTGAATGCATCTCCCTTTTTTGTCATGGCCGTTTGGCCCGGTTTATGACAATTAATTTTCCTCTTCTTCGTCATCTTTAAAATACTATAAAAATAAAAAAAACATGAACCAAAAAGCTGCATATACATTCCTGAAAAAAATAGATAATGTTATAGGGTAAATCTTACATTTCCTACATCCTCTTCTGGAGGAGGAGACACTGAGAATAGCATAGATTTTAACGTTATTAAAAAAATAATAATGAAAAAAACAATATGCTTTAAAAAAATTACATTTTTTAACTTTTCATAATTTTGTCAATGTGATGAGAAAATGTGCCTGCAGGGGAGGCTGACAACTTCTATAAAGAATCTGAAGTATGTGTTACTGCAAGTTAATAAACACGTTTGCTGACATTTGTTTTGCTGCTGTTAATGCTAACTGTCTTTATTGACTTCCTCTGCCTTAGGATTGCTATGTGTAGATGTAAATGCATGTCCCAAATGCAAGTAGGACCAATAAGACACTTATCGACAGACATTGGTGACCACCCATGACATTTGTGTTGGTGCGTGTGTATGTAGAGCAGTTGGTGGAGATGAAATTACTAAAATTTGGAGGTCGTAGCTGCAAGTTAAGGTGCCCGAAAACAGCAACAAAGGTCTAAATTGGCGCTAAATTCCCTTAAAGGGACGGTAAATTTGACCTATGTAAAAATGGTCATAGAATCTGAGAAAAAGGTTGAAACTGCCTGAATTTTGCATCACACCTTCCCTCTGATACCTTGATTCAGCCTGCAAAGGAAGTCTGCAGACCCTTGGGAAAGCTATCTCCTTTTGGCAGCATGCTAATGACTTCAATCCAATGCATCCTAGTAGAGTGTCCTCTTGTGTCAAACATATGTCAATTTTATAACAAGTCATTTATTAGTGTTTTTATAGGACCCAACAAAAACCCTCTTGACTCTAAAGACTGAAAACAGCTTTTTTTAGAAAAGGCCCGTTTTCCAAATGGCATAATTTCCCCCAAAAGACAATAGGCCAGTTTTCACCAGTCTTTTCTCTTTATCTTTATACTTTAAATAAAAGTAGAGATTTGGATCCTTTTCCTCTTCAAAGAGGGGCTTGTCTCCAGGGATGGGCAGTATTTCTATTACTTGTATTTGAAATACGTATTTCAATTACTTTTGAGTATTTTGTAATTTGTATTTGATAGGGCAAACGTAATTTGTAACAAAATGCAATTTAGAGTAGTCATTTTGTATTTAAAATACTCAAAATACTTTCTCCACGAATAAAAAAAAAAACAGTTCACGAGTTCAGTCTTCAGATCTTCAACGGATTGCCTGTCAAGGTAAATATTTTATCTGAGTGTGTCAACTAGCTTGATGTATAATTTATGTCTGGGTCTGGCTACATAGCCTATTGTATATACATGGTGATGGTTATAATATCAAGCTAGCGATCGATGCTAACATACTAATGACGCTAGCATGCTGTCTAGGCTAGTGCATAGCCAGTGTTTAGTGTGGAGGATTTCAGTATTAAGCACAATAATAAGAATGTTACCATGGGTTAAAGAGTTGCAATATATTTATCTATGAGATGTATTATCTTTACAGAATGTGTATAGGAAGCATGTGGTATGCCACATTATGCTTGTAAAAAGTGTCAAAGTATCACCAGAATACTTATCAAGTGTATAATCTGTTTACAGTATGTTTATTATAGGAGTGTTGAACCATAAGAGACAATTATTGAATATATATGTATTAATCTGTAAAGAATAGTCGATAGGGATAGACAGGGATTTTAAGTCAGGCATTTACAGAGGACACCAGGATCAGAGCAGAGGACCCAAGAAGGAGGAGCTACAGACGGAGACCAATAGGAGACGACGAGGGAGTCAGCTGACTGAGGCTAGGAGGAGTCAGCTGGATTTAAGCCAATAGTATTTGAGACAGATATTTTACGGACTATGAAAGGAGATTCAAATGAGTCTTCATCTCATTTCGTCCTTCAGGTAACAAGCTTCCTGTTTGGAGTGTGTGTGAAAGCTGTTCTCGAGAGCATTTTACTATCGATAGTTAATTCAGATTGCATTTGATATTAAATACATGTTTTATTTTGAAACCTGAATTCAGCGAACTTATTTTTGGCGCACATGCGCAGTAACTAGTCAACAAACCAGGCCAGCGCTGGGCTCCTGTTAATATTATTGCCTCAACATTAGCAAGTTAACTTATCAGTCGAGTAGCTAGCTAGAGGGAGATTGGGAGCTTGTATGTTCATGATAACCTTATCAAGAGACGTCTGACCATCTAATCTTGCACTGTAAAGTTATGCTGTATCTTCTCAATGTGAATGTCATAATGCCATATCAATTACTGGCAGATAATATAGTTCACAGTTAGCCAGGCTATGACCGTAGATGTCCATTTGTTAAAAAAAAAAGAAAAAACATTAAATATCCAATTTATTTAATTTAAAAGGCATATTATGAAAGTTTTCTTAGTTTTATTATTTCATACATAAATATACACAGGCCTAATGTGTGATGCTAATCATATGTGATGAATATTTTCTTGTTACAAACTCAAAGTTTATGGGCTGTTAAGTCCCATTAATACAATGATATATATATATACATAATCAATCAATTTGTTGTCTTTTAATAGCTTTGCTTAGTTACACTGACATTCTGTGACTGTTCCTTCCTTTTTTGTGGGGTTCACCAGAGCTTTGTGTACATTATAGCCCAAACCTGAATGCTCTGCTATACCAAATTGTGAGAAAATGGAAAATCCAGAAAAAAGTATTTCCTATATTTTAAATACAAAATACATGTATTGTATTTTGTTACATTTTCTGGCACCAGTATTTTGTATTTTATTTTAATAAATTCATTTGAGGGGTATTTTGTATCAAAATACATTTTGATGTATTTTTGCCCATCCCTGCTTGTCTCCATTAAATACCAAAACATTTGGAGGTCATAGCTGCAAGTTAAGGTCCCCCAAAACAGCCCCAAAGGGCTTAATTTGTGCCATATTCCCTTATATTTGGGGATTTTTTGACCAATGTAAAAATGGCCATAATCTCTCAACTATTGGTCCCAGAGACCCCAGATTATGGACACACATTGTGGACTCTGCCTACTGGTAACGTGACCAAAATCCCTCTAAAATATCTAGAAAAAGAATTGGCCTGTATGAAACTCAGAGAACAGGAGGGTGTCAGTTGTACACCCTGTGAAGATGTTGGTCAGATTGGATCAACTTTTTTATTTCTAAACTTGTCAGAGCCCTGCTTTTTTTAATATGTTGTAGCCATGCCCATATGTGGCACATTCATGTTGGATGGCACTCTCTAGCACTTAGCATGCCTGCGCGGGAGGAGGGAGACTTGGCCTACATTTGAATAGGGAATTTTGATAGGATAAAATGAATGGAAAATGATGACCAAATGTCCCTCCTTCAAATGGTCATACAATCTGAGACAAAGGTTGAAACTGTCTGAATTTTTCATCACACCTTCCCTCTGATACCTTGATTCAGCCTGCAAAGGAAGAAGTCTGCAGACCCTTGGGAAAGCTCTCTTTTTAGCAGCATGCTAATGAGTTCAATCCAATTCATCCTAGTAGAGTGTCCTCTTGTGTCCACCATATGTCAATTTTCATCAACATCTGTCTTGTAGAAATGGTTTTATGGCACCCAATAGAAACCTATATATACGTCGTTAAGTCTTTTAATTAATTAAAATTACTTTAAAGTAAGATAGAGGAATAAATCCTTTTTGTAGATGAAGTGCAGTTGGTGGAGATGAAATGACTACAATTTGGAGGTCGTAGCTGCAAGTTAAGGTGCCCGAAAACAGCAACAAGGGTATAAATTGGCGCTAAATTTATACGCTAAATTTATACGCTAAATTTGACCTATGTAAAAATGGTCATAGAATCTGAGAAAAAGGTTGAAACTGCCTGAATTTTGCATCACACCTTCCCTCTGATACCTTGATTCAGCCTGCAAAGGAAGAAGTCTGCCGACCCTTGGGAAAGGTATCTCCTTTTAGCAGCATGCTAATGACTTCAATCCAATGCATCCTAGTAGAGTGTCCTCTTGTGTCAAACATATGTCAATTTTATAACAAGTCATTTATTAGTGTTTTTATAGGACCCAACAAAAACCCTCTTGACTCTAAAGACTGAAAACAGCTTTTTTGGAAAAGGCCCACACCTCTATCCTAACCCCAACCACTCCCAACACCAAGCACACACCCACAAACAGCTCACCACACACACACACACACATGGAACATGGATCAGGCCGCGCATTCACGCTTCCCGAGGTCCTACCAGCACCAAACTGCTAACTATCCAACCGCAATGACCCACTTAGTGGGGTTAGAGCCCACTTGCAAGGCTCGAGTATTTCCAAAAGGGCCCATGAGCCAATGAGCACTTTTGCCGCTTCGACCCCTTCCCAAGGTCACAGAGACTCGCCACCACTACTGTTCCATCCGGAGTGATAATTAGTACTGAGGGAGCAAACTTCCATGTCTCTAGGACCTTCCTATCAAAAGTTATCCCAGAAGCGCCCAGGCTCTAGGACCTCTAAGGCCCCCAGCCCAAAGCAATGGGAGTCTATGACAGCTATACCAAAGGAACAAGCTAGAGCCACCAAACTTGACACACGTGCTCTGGCTTAATACCAACACACACAGCAAGTTTCAGGAGGCTAGCACCAAGTAGCCAACAGCTATATACGATCATCACCAAAATAATCCAATGGGGCTCTATGGCAGCCATACCAAAGGAAGCAGCTACAGATGCCAAACTTGATACAAAGGTGCTATGGTGTGATAGTGATTCCTTGTACAAACAACCCCCTTCCCCTTTTTTTCTTTAGAGGTATTTTTTTGCAACCCTTTGAAGGGTTGTTTTTAATATGAGATTGGTTGCTAAAAACCTTGATGGGAAAATCATTAGTCCTTGTTGCTCTCCCTCTAATTGGAGAAAATAACATGCAGGTGTGATGAGTATGTGCAGGTGTGATTGATATGCTCAGCGAATTAGCTCTCTTTTTAGCTCCTCCCCCTGGGTTTTCTCATATATTGTGTGTCAGTGTCCGTCTCCCTCATGTATTCCTCTGAAGAAGCCACAGAGCGGAGCTCTTATATTGGCCTATATTTTTTTTGGCCTACCAATGGTTTAGAATTGTGCCAGTGTTCCAGAAACGTGATAATAAACTTTAAATACTCAGGTTGTTTAGGAGAAGGACCTTGAGAAAAAGGAAAGACTTCTTAGTGTAAGGAAAGGATCAATCTGAAAAAATCAGTTGGCAATTTCATTGCATTCCAACTCTTAGCCTTACTGACTCTTAAACATATGGACTTTTTTGATCTATGGTTCTTTTAAAATGATTTGATCCTTTCCTATAAAAGTTGTTTTGCACAAAATTGCATTAAATTGCACCTAATCACGCTTGGGCATCTTCTGGCCTATAATCCAACGGCCCAGGCCTCAGAAATGTAGCCATCCTAGTGTGTGTGTGTTGCTTGTGGTGTTTTTTTCACCTTAAAGGGTTGGTTTGAGTGTGTTTGGACACCTTAAGCACATTTGTGCCTTATGACAGACTGGCAACTTTTTGAGTGCCTTGGGTCTACCAATGCCATAGAATTGTGCTGAAGTGTATTAGAAATCATGCTGGTATACTTAAAAATCCAAGGTCGGTTATGAGTAGGACCTGGAGAAAGAAAAAACCTCTCTCGTAAAGGGAAGGATCAATCTGAAAATAATCAGTAAGGCAATTGTTAGGCAATTTCCCCCTTCCTTTTTGTCTTTTATTGTTTGTCAAAACCTAGTGGCGTAATTATTTATTATCCAAATTCAGTTCAAAACTTACCTGGCTCCCCATGGGGTTAGACCATGGCCCGCAGGAATCATTGACAGTCTTCATCTCGCCGTCATTTTGATAGGCCATCTAGGAGCGTGGGAAGCACTGGGCCACCCATCCCTGCCAATGAATCTGAAAACACATTACAGAAAAAAAATGTCAAACTGTTACAAGCAGTCCATCATGCAGAGGTTGTGGATAGGTCCCAGATGTTCCCGATAAGGATGCTGAGACAAGTCAACAAACAGATGAATGGATGCAAGCTAACATGAATATCCTCGAGCAGCACTATGATCAAGTGATAGCGGCTTCCATCACCAAAACACACACACTGGAGGAAATACTTTTATAGTGAACTTTTAAATTATTTATCGTGTAACTGGGAGTATTATTGAGTACCACAGGTGTAGAGGGACTCAGGACCTATACCTGAGCCAAACTAGTGCTTAAAAAGCGGCCTCCATCACCTCGAATTTGATTTAAAAGCCTTTTTTTTCAAAGTATTTTTCAACCTGAAATAACGACTTCTCCCACAAGTCGGCCACTCATTTAACCCTTTGTACCAGAGTAGGAGACAGCGGGTCCTGGCTGCAAATATACAGTGCCTAAGAACGGATTGAATTCGTCAGAAACAGCCTGGATGTATTTTAAATATTTTTTTAAAGTATTTTCTTGTTCCTCTGGTAGTACTGATGAGTACCAGAGGTGTTTAGGGACTCAGGACCTGTACCTGAGCCGAACTAGAGCATAAAAAACGGCTTGCATCACCACAACACACACACTGGAGGAAATACTTTTATAGTGAACTTTAAAATTATTTCTCGTTCCTCTGGTAGTGCTGATGAGTACCACAGGTGTAGAGGGACTCAGGACCTCTACCTGAGCCGAACTAGAGCATAAAAAACGGTTTGCATCACCAGAACACACACACTGGAGGAAATACTTGAAAAGAGTCATGGAATGAGTCCAAAAACAACGTCTTTATTCAGTGAATGTATTGTGACACATGCGAAGGGGTCTGAGGTCCACTCGGACCCTTCGTGGACAGACAACATTAGGTGGGACGCTGGTTGATGCTGAACCGGCCTCAGCGGTTGTGGCAGACTCAAACATGGCACGCAGTCTGCGCATTTCACTGGTGACCAGATTCAGGGCATAGAACTTGTTGGCTGTCGCCGTGGAGTGGCACATTAGGCGGGCGAGCTTGTCACGGGCATCCGAAGTGTGGTGGTCTTTGACCTTGAAAGAAGAATAAGAAGAAGATGGGTTAAGTTAAAGCAAGCCACACATCACATGGACAGTGACCGAAAAAAATACATACACTCACATGTCCAGAGACCGCAGTTCGGATATCAGTGAAAGTGGGCTTGCCAGGCAGGCCCATGTCTGCCCAGGCACTCTGTATATATCGGACTAGATTCCGCAGCGGTCGCTGACCAGTGGTAATGAGCACCAAGCAGGTATTAGGATTATTGAGAACCTGGAGATGAGCCAGTCGCAATTCAAGCCATTTCTCCAGCCAGGCAAACTCCTCTACGGTGAGAAAGAACTGGGCAGCCCCGAACTCGCGACTGGTTTTGTGGTGATCCACACCTATTGTGTAACCACCCTGCTGCTCCGAACCAATAGCTGACTTGGCCTGCGTGACCTCATCCACTCTCATATTGGTGAGCACACTGGGGCGATGGCCATAGATGGCGCACACCAGAGCTGAGAAGTAGCCATAGAAGTCGTGTACAAAGGCCGTGCTGGGGTCTCTCTGCATTCGATCTGAAACGAGAAGAGACACGGGTTAAATTCCACCCCTGTATCGGAGATATGTAGAATTTATTGCCGAAATATTACCCAGCAGCTCGGGGATTCGCTCCTTGGACAGTCGCTGGCAGGTGGTCAGGTCGGCACGAGAAATCATACGGTGCATTTTACCGGCCTTGACTCGCAGCTGATGGAGGAACACGTCCTTGGAGAGACCACACGTCGTGGTCTTGACAGCCCTCACTATGCCTACCAGCTGGGCTTTTGACAGTCGGCAGTGACGAGGCGGCGTTTCGGCCAAGTACACACAAAATTGATGTATGTTAATCATGTAACAGTTGGCTGTGGTAATCAGTTTCCCTATGGAGGTGAGGTGTGCTATGTACTTCCGAATGCCTTCCATGTCGTGGAGGAAACACCAGCTGCTCAGCTTGCTTTTCCCCCGTGCGAGATAATAAATAAAGGATTTCACACGGCTCCACTTGGACAGGGCATTCTCTTTGCGCTTGGCCGAGGGCGCAACGCCTTCCTGGAACAACTCTGTATTCATCAAGTTAGTTATCTGTGGGGGAGAAACACAAAACGGTTTAGGGGTCCAAACGCATCCCGAAAACATAGCGGCAAAATTCAGATTTTTCATGCTCACCTACCGATAGATTTGGGGAGAGACAGGTGCCAAAGTCCAGCTGCTCTCCCCCTGCTCACCAACGCTCTCCTAAAATGGACGCTGGCCCCGGCTTCGTCGCCACTGGCAACGGCGTCTTCTTCCTCCTCTCGGGTGACCCTAGGCTGGTCCACTTGGACCGCCTGGCTGGCTGCACTGGTAGTATGCTGCAGACTGGCCAAGCGCATCCGAGACCGCTTAACCAACCGCTGGTTGAGCCTCAGGGCTCTCGTCAGGTCCAGTTCTGCTTTTGCCAGACTCCTTCTCAGCCTGTTGACCTCTGCAGCGTTACTCGCGCAGTGCTCCCGTGGACACGCGTCCACGTCGACCTCATCACCCCCCAGAATATACTGCTCATCATCCAGCGGATCACGGTCCAACATAGGTATCTCTGGGTCGGAGGCCCTCAACTCACCGAGGAGCTTATTGGTAGCTTGTACTTTGAGCGAGTACTCATAAGAGGCCCGCGTGTCGCTGTCAAGTTCGTGCTGACCGTTCACCAGGTGAACGTCAAGCCTGGAGCTGGAGTAGCTACAGCCAGGCACCGGACACGGGCAGCGCCGTATATTCACCCGACCAGTGGACAGCCGGAGGAGTAAGCTCCGCTTCTCGAGGTTCAGGACCTCGTGTGCGACCTTCAGGTGATGAGGCATCCCGGCATAAACGTCCTTGCAGAGAGGACACATATTCACCTGCATGGGCCTAGTCATGCCTGAGAGAAAAAAATAAAAAGGATGAGAAAGAGCCACGGTCGGGGACCGAATCCCCCACCAACCAGTCTCCGGAGCAACGCATTAGCAGAGCGAGCTAACCATCAGACTGATTTCTTTTTTTACCTGCTGCTGGAGGTCTCCACCCCGGGGAATACGTCTCCCCCTCGACAAACAATTCAGACACGTGGGCTCCGACAAGTGTTTGGAACAAAGATAGAGGTCGCCTTAAGTTGACTTGGCGACTGGACGTGGGATTACTTACCGTAATCAGGAAGTTTGGGTCTTAACGTCTCTACAGTCCTTATTATCAATCCGATTCAGGACATGCTGCTGAGGAAGCTCCCTTTCTCAGTAGGCCTTCGACACCTAAATAGACTAAACATCTGTAGAGCCAAATGTCAGAGTAAGTTCACACACACTCATTTAACAGAAGATGCAGGCCGTAAACGTTCACATTAGGACACCAGACTTTGTGATTTTCTGACCCCAACAATTCTCCTTTTTTTTATTGATGGTGCAGGGCCCTGATGGAATTTTAGATACTCCTCCAAGTACAAGTCTGTGAATAGGAATTCACAATGATTTTTAAAATTGAACATTGAAATGGGATCTTAAACCACACAAACACAATGTAATTTTCCTTCTTACCAATCGACGGGGGGAGGGGTAGATGTCTCATCCCGTGGCCTCTGCCGCTGCCTCGGAACACCTTTCGGTATTCAGACTGGGCACACACGCGTACCTTACCAACAGTGCACTGTCATGCTACTCTAACCAAGAGGTAACTTGTGTTTCTGGACATTTTACTAAATACTAAAGCAATACTAAAATGGAATAGAAAATTTACTTTTAAGGTCTTTAACCAGTATATTACTTCGAATTATCTTTTTAATTTTTTTTAAAGAAATTGCCAAGAGGGAACTTGCATCTTTGAGTGATGTCTACCTATCAAAGAGGGAACTTCTTTGAGTGATGTCTACCTATCAAAGAGGGGACTTCACTATAGTGGAGCTGCATGCACCTATTATTTCACTTAATGAGTCTTTTTTTTAACCACAAAAACTTTCAAAAATTGATAGTTAAACTTTAATGTTATTAGTATTAGACATTTCTCTGTGATACCAATATCATAAAAATAATCATGGCAACTTTAAATGAGAATTATGTTTTAACTACAATCAGAAGTAAATTGGCTGCATGCACTCATATCACAGACTGCAGTATTAGCAACAAGCTTACTTTATCTAATCTTTAACCATACTACATTTTAAAGATTTTTTACGTGTAATTTTCTCCATGGGAAATTCATATTCTGCTGTGGAGTTGTTGGTCATTTTTATGATTGGAATGGTGAATTATGCACTTTAAAGGAGTTCCCTTCCTCCTGTGGATTAGATTTAATTTTGTAATTGCTTTTAACAACCCAATCGTAGGCAGGCTTTATGTCAAATCAGCATAAATGTATGTTAACACCTTAGTGTTCAGCTACAGTGATATTTTACATGAGTGACCGAGAGGTTTAGAGGTGACTTAAATTGTCTTCTTAACCATGACATGAGAAGTTTCAAATCATAATTTTGCTCAGCTGTCTGCGTCCCAAATAAAATTTTATCATATAAAACATTTTGAAGTTACATTTAAAGATTGATCACAAGAGGAAGTGTAATTTTCTTCTTGGGGAATTCATATTCTGCTGTGGACTTGTTCATTTTCATGACCTGTTGGGAATGGTAAATTATGCATTTTAAAGAGTTCCCTTCATCCTGTGGATTACATTTCATTTTGTATTTGCTCTTAATAACCCAGTCGTAGCCAGGTTTTGAATCATGCGTCGACTACACTTTTTTGTGGCTGTTTTGGCATCTTCAGGGCATTCATTTTAAATTAATTCATGAATATAGCAAAGGTCAGATTAAACATACTGATTTACTCTATTTTTAATACGGATAATTTGCTTCTTAATCCATAATTGCATATCGATGTTGCTTCTGTCAGTCTTAACAGTTGTTGAGGCAGAGAATATCTTCGATCAAGCTGCAGGAGCCCAGCGCTGGCCTGGTTTGTTTACTAGTTACTGCGCATGTGCGCCAAAATAAGTTCGCTGAATTCAGGTTTCAAAACAAAACATGTATTTAATAACAAATGCAATCTGAATTAACTATCGATAGTAAAATGCTCTCGAGAACAGCTCTCACACACACTCCAAACAGGAAGCTTGTTACCTGAAGGACGAAACGAAATGAAGAGACCGAAAGATTCCTGAGAATCTCTTTTCATAGTCTGCAAAACATCTGTCTCAAATACTATTGGCTTAAATCCAGCTGACTCCTCCTAGCCTCAGTCAGCTGACTTCCTCGTCGTCTCCTATTGGTCTGGTCTGTTGCTCCTTCTGCTTGGGTCCCTCTTGGGTCCTCTCTCTGATCCTGGTGTTCGCTGTAAAGCCTGACTTAAAATCCCTGTCTATCCCTATCGACTATTCTTTACAGATTAATACATTCATTAATAATACATTCAATAATTGTCTCTTATGGTTCAACACTCCTATAGTAAACATACTGTAAATATATTATACACTTGATAAGTATTCTGGTACTTTGACAGTTTTTACAAGCACAATGTGGCATTCCACATGCTTCCTATATTTCACTACTAGGGTCGCTATAAATCCTACTAAAAAACACTTCTAACTTAAATTCCTCACACAGTACAAGAGGGGACCTACTAGTCAAACCTAAATTGTGTATTGTATAAATGCTCTGGACAACACACATTATGTGGATACAATCTTGCATTGCTGGAATCTATCTTGCAGAGAAAAATTATATATATTCTATATTGATGTGAATCAAATAATTGTCAGAAATGTTTCCTTAACATGTACAGTTTAAATGAAATAGGAGGCAACATTCTAATGATGGAGTTTTTATTTTATTTATTAATTATTTGTCAGTGGCAATGGATAAAGACTGTATGCATGCAGACATGCATGCAGATACCAGCAGTCTGCAAGCATTCTTGCCTATTTCAAAATGTCTGCGTGCAGATAAACAATTCAATAAAGGTTCTCTGGCAAATTATTTGTTTCTATCCACAGAGAGCAGTAACCATTATCTTTACGAAAGTAAAAAGTGATCAATCGCTAGTTTTTTTTTTTTTGTCAAACTGTGTCACATGACAACACAAAGATTGTCTGTCTGTCTGTTTCTGTACTAGTGTACGAGTGTAAGCGTCACTCCATACCATTTAACAGTGGACCAGTGTCATGTTCAGGTTAAGAGGGGACTTCAGTCATTCTGTACCATCCAAGTGGGAACAATTTTTTCTGTTTTAGAGCACAGAACTCCATACTTAAAGTCCTCTTTAAAGGTCTGCATCTTGTTGTGCTGGTTCTGAAAGAGGCTGTTGGTAACTATCACTACACTATATAGTTCATTGCCCATTTCCATACAAGTTAAACTGCATGCATTTCAGTTGAAAAAAATAGGGTGTAAATACACATAATGACCAACTTCTGCTGAGTATCAATGTGAAATGAATGTAGCATTGGTTGTGTGACTTCCACTTTATGCAAACTCGATTAGATAGCCTAAAATATGTTCCACCTTCTCTATTCTCCAATAAATATAAATCTTTAAGACAGATTGTAGCCTACAGAAAAACAAATTGAGCATTTTTTTGACTATTTCAAAATTTCTGCATGCAGGTAAATGATTCACTAGAGGTCCTCTGACGAATTTATTTATTTCTGTAGAGACAGAACAGTGAACATTTTTACAAAAGGAAAACACTGATCAAAGAGTTAGCATTTTACTTTGTCACATAACACAAAGATTGTCTAGTTTTCTCTACTGGTGTAGGAGTGCGAGTGTCACTCCATACTATTTAACAGGGGACCAGTGTCATTTTGTCCAGGCGAAGAGGGGACTTAATTTATTCTATTTTAGAGCACAAAGTACAAAACAAAACTCTACACATTAAGTCCTCTTTAATTGTCTGCATCTTGTTATGCTGGTTTTGAATGAAAGGGACCCCGATTTTAAAAAATTAAGCAGTTCTTTGAATGGTCAAGAGAGTAGGGTACATGGCGAATTGAACTTTACTTTTCTTCACAGAGAACTCTGACCTTTTGGGTTGGAACCGGCTTGAAAATAACTAAAATACGATCAGTAGGTCAATCGCAAAACATTAACGAACCTAAACCAGTTCATTGATTACCATTCCAAAAAGAAGAAAATATTGATTGATTCTTTTTTCCCTTTTTACTGTTACCCACCTCTTTGTGTGCATCTCTTCTTCAATCTTGCCTTTTTCTCACACATTTCTCAAGTGAAAAAGCAGCAGTGTCCTCTGCCTTATGGAGAGAGAAGTGAAAAGGCTTACAGCACCTGGTATTTCCAGGCGGTCTCCCATCCAAGTACTAACCAGGCCCGACTCTGCTTAGCTTCCGAGATCAGACGAGATCGGGCGCGATGAGAGAGGTATGGCCGTAAGCAAGTTTGTCTCCAACACATATTCCTTTAAAAGCTGTCAACAATTGCAGTCTTTTATAGTACATTTAGGACACGTTCATGTTTAAGAAATCTCATTTTATGTTCAAAGGGACCCCGATTTTAAAAAATGAAGCAGTTCTTTGAATGGTCAAGAGAGTAGGGTACATGGCGAATTGAACTTTACTTTTCTTCACAGAGAACTCTGACCTTTTGGGTTGGAACCGGCTTGAAAATAACTAAAATACGATCAGTAGGTCAATCGCAAAATATTAACGAACCTAAACCAGTTCATTGATTACCATTCCAAAAAGAAGAAAATATTGATTGATTCTTTTTTCCCTTTTTACTGTTACCCACCTCTGTGTGCATCTCTTCTTCAATCTTTCCTTTTTCTCACACATTTCTCAAGTGAAAAAGCAGCAGTGTCCTCTGCCTTATGGAGAGAGAAGTGAAAAGGCTTACAGCACCTGGTATTCCCAGGCGGTCTCCCATCCAAGTACTAACCAGGCCCAACTCTGCATAGCTTCCGAGATCAGACGAGATCGGGCGCGATGAGAGAGGTATGGCCGTAAGCAAGTTCGTCTCCAACACATATTCCTTTAAAAGCTGTCAACAATTGCAGTCTTTTATAGTACATTTAGGACACGTTCATGTTTAAGAAATCTCATTTTATGTTCAAAGGGACCCCGATTTTAAAAAATGAAGCAGTTCTTTGAATGGTCAAGAGAGTAGGGTACATTGGCGCCGGCCCGTTGCCATGGCGCCCCGTTGCTTAGGTGCCCCGTTGCCATGATAGGAGAAAATGAATAAAAACGTATTATTTAACAAAATATATAAGGACGTGAAGAAAATTCATCATTCATCACTTCACTTAAAGTCAGCAACAAGAGCCCAAGTTGACATGGCTCCGGCCCGTTGCCATGGCGCCCGCCCGTTGCCATGGCAGGAGAAAATTAATTAATTCGTATTATTTAACGAAATATATAAGGACGTAAAGAAAATTCATCATTCATCACTTAACTTAAAGTCAGCAACAAGAGCCCTCCCCCCCGGCACCCCAATAATTATCCATCACCCATCGGGTTGAATTTGCATGCTGTTCAGTCTCTCTCTGCCGCGCCCTGTTGCCATGGCACCCCGTTGCGAAGGCAGGAGAAAATGAATAAATTATTATTCATCATTCATCACTTCACTTAAAGTCAGCAACAAGAGCCCAAGTTGCCATGGCTCCGGCCCGTTGCCATGGCGCCCCGTTGCCATGGCAGGAGAAAATTAATAAATACTCATTATTTAATCAAATATATAAGGACTCAAAGAAAATTCATCATTCATCACTTAACCCTCTGGGA
This sequence comes from Leptoclinus maculatus, assembly GCA_032191485.1. Classification (NCBI taxonomy): domain Eukaryota; kingdom Metazoa; phylum Chordata; class Actinopteri; order Perciformes; family Stichaeidae; genus Leptoclinus; species Leptoclinus maculatus. The sequence goes on along the minus strand of JAVDOI010000052.1, from coordinate 844,679 downwards.
ACTAGGCCATTTTTTGGATTTTTTTATGTTTTCTTAAACTCACCTTTTAAGGCACTTTCATATATGCTACATAGACATGTCTTATATCAAAATGTGCAGAACAATCTCAGCTATCTATATAATGAGGCACCAATTGTCCTAAGGCACTGTGCACTGTGCAATTTGGCCCTAAAGCTGAACAGTTGGAAGTCCAATTTTTTGAAATTCTTCAAATCTCTACTTTACTCATGTGGACAAACTGTTTTGGTGTTTGAAATTTTTTTTTTAAAGTCTTAGGTTCACACAAGTAGTGAAATATATGAATAAAATAGTAGATAGATGTATAATAAATGTCTCAAACCAAATTTTGTAATATCGTTTTTTGAGTAAGTGTAATTTACTCTCACCTGTAGAGGGACTGTCACTTTACTTTGTTGTCTGGGCTGGTAGTGCACTGCACCCTGGTAGTGCACTACACCCTGGCAGCTGTGAATCCTCTCTGTAATATTGAACAGTCATTACTAAGTAAAGTTCTCACTCCCTTTGTCCTTTCTTCCTCCACACACACAAGATAGATAGATAGATACTTTATTCATCCCCAGGGGGACGAGCTAACAAGCTACACGCTCGAGCTAACGGACGAGCTAACAAGCTACACGCTACACGCTCGAGCTAACGGACGAGCTAACAAGCTTACACGATGTAAACAACTCACCCAGTCCATAAGCTCGTCATAAGCATCATAGCTCGCTGTGTGTCACGCAGACTCCACTAACTGTGTGTTTACATGTCTGTAATCATAAAGCTACAGCTGTCTCAGAACGCTGCCGTTAGCAGACGTGCTAACTAACGAGCTAACAAGCTACACTACACGATGTAAACAGTCCGTCCCCCAGATCGTCACATGATGAACTGTAAGCTCGTCATAAGCTCGTCATAAGCATCACATCTCGCTGTGTGAGTCTCGTACTATCTCGTGAGAATACGGACGCGGAAGTGGAGAATCTACAGATTTCTACAGATTTTCGAAACATTTTTCTGTGCCGTTTTTCGACGGAGATATTAAAAGAAACATAGAGTGAGCGCCGCTTACGCACCGCTGTGAGCGCCGCTAACGCATCACTGCGCTCATAGACCCCCGAGCGTTAACGTAAAGTCAGCAACAAGAGCCGTCCCCCCCGGCACCCCAATAATTATCCATCACCCATAGGGTTGAATTTGCATGGTGTTCAGTCTCTCTCTGCCGCGCCCTGTTGCCATGGCGTCCCATTGCCATGGCAGGGGAAAATAAATAAATAATTATTCATCATTCATCACTTTACTTAAAGTCAGCAACAAGAGCCCAAGTTGACATGGCTCCGGCCCGTTGCCATGGCGCCCCGTTGCCATGGCGCCCCGTTGCCATGGCAGGAGAAAATGAATAAATACTTATTATTTAACAAAATATATAAGAACGTAAAGAAAATTCATCATTCATCACTCAACTTAAAGTCAGCAACAAGAGCCCAACCCCCCGGCACCCCAATAATTATCCATCACCCATAGGGTTGAATTTGCATGCTGTTCAGTCTCTCTCTGCCGCGCCCTGTTGCCATGGCGCCCCGTTGCCTAGTAATTCTGGTAAGACTGAAATATTTTTGTCTTCATAATTATTTATGAATATCACTGTTTATACTGCCCAATTGACTATTGGTCGTTTGGAAAAAAATCGGACATAGTGTTAACGTTAGCTAGCCAAGACGTCCTTCAACAGGTTAGGTGACTTGGCCGCTAGTTCACGGTTAGCAGCTCTCAATAACATCTCTTCGAAATTGTATTACTGTCAATATGCATTTTATCATGCGTTAACCCGTTAACCCTTGCATACGGTTCAAATCCTGATGCTCGAGTAGGCCACGGGCCGGGTCCGGTACTCGTGTGTTTATTATCCATCTATATTATCAAAGACAAGAGAATTTAAGAACTACAATGACTCCTTTCTGCGTGTTTTTTGTCTCCGTTGCTGTGGTTATGACGGGTATATGGAATATGGAATAATAGAAGATCCATATTTCTGATGTCAGAGGTCAGAAGGTCAGAAGGTCAGAGGTGCCAGCCTTAGATCAGCATAAAAAGCAGCAGAAAAACTGTGAAGATTTGGGTTTCTGTTAGGGCCAGAATATTTTTATCAAGCTGCAAGAGCCGCAACCGCTGGACCGGTTTGTTTACTAGTTACTGCGCATGTGCACCAAAATAAGTTCGCTGAATTCAGGTTTCAAAATAAAACTTGTATTTAATATCAAATGCAATCTGAATTAACTATCGATAGTAAAATGCTCTCGAGAACAGCTTTCACACACACTCCAAACAGGAAGCTTGTTACCTGAAGGACGAAATGTGATGAAGAGACCGAATGATTCCTTCGAATCACCTTTTCTAGCTCGTAAAATATCTGTCTCAAATACTATTGGCTTAACACTCGGAAGTCAGCGCCCGCGCCGCCGCGGGTGAGCAGTGGGGAGCGGCGCTCACTCTATCGCTCACTCTATGTTTCTATTAATATCTCCGTCGAAAAACGGCACAGAAAAATGGTTCGAATATCTATAGAAATCTGTAGATTCTCCACTTCCGTGTCCGTATTCTCACGAGATAGTACGAGACTCACACAGCGAGATGTGATGCTTATGACGAGCTTATGACGAGTTTACAGTTCATCATGTGACGATCTGGGGGACGGACTGTTTACATCGTGTAGTGTAGCTTGTTAGCTCGTTAGTTAGCACGTCTGCTAACAGCAGCGTTCTGAGACAGCTGTAGCTTTATGATTACAGACATGTAAACACACAGTTAGTGGAGTCTGCGTGACACACAGCGAGCTATGATGCTTATGACGAGCTTATGGACTGGGTGAGTTGTTTACATCGTGTAAGCTTGTTAGCTCGTCCGTTAGCTCGAGCGTGTAGCGTGTAGCTTGTTAGCTCGTCCGTTAGCTCGAGCGTGTAGCTTGTTAGCTCGTCCCCCTGGGGATGAATAAAGTATCTATCTATCTATCTTGTGTGTGTGTGGAGGAAGAAAGGACAAAGGGAGTGAGAACTTTACTTAGTAATGACTGTTCAATATTACAGAGAGGATTCACAGCTGCCAGGGTGCATTGCACTACCAGGGTGCAGTGCACTACCAGGGTGCAGTGCACTACCAGCCCAGACAACAAAGTAAAGTGACAGTCCCTCTACAGGTGAGAGTAAATTACACTTACTCAAAAAACGATATTACAAAATTTGGTTTGAGACATTTATTATACATCTATCTACTATTTTATTCATATATTTCACTACTTGTGTGAACCTAAGACTTTAAAAAAAAAATGTCAAACACCAAAACAGTTTGTCCACATGAGTAAAGTAGAGATTTGAAGAATTTCAAAAAATTGGACTTCCAACTGTTCAGCTTTAGGGCCAAATTGCACAGTGCACAGTGCCTTAGGACAATTGGTGCCTCATTATATAGATAGCTGAGATTGTTCTGCACATTTTGATATAAGACATGTCTATGTAGCATATATGAAAGTGCCTTAAAAGGTGAGTTTAAGAAAACATAAAAAAATCCAAAAAATGGCCTAGTTCCCAGAGGGTTAAATCCAGCTGACTCCTCCTGGCGTCAGTCAGCTGACTCCCTCGTTGTTTCCTATTGGTCTGGTCTGTTGCTCCTTCTGCGCGTGCGTCCCTCTTGGGTCCTCTGCTCTGATCCTGGTGTCCGCTGTAATGCCTAATTTAAAATCCCTGTCTATCCCTATCGACTATTCTTTACAGATTAATACATTCAATAATTGTCTCTTATGGTTCAACACTTATATAGTAAACATACTGTAAATATATTATACACTTGATAAGTATTCTGGTGACATTTCACATACTTTGACAGTTTTTACAAGCATAATGTGGCATACCACATGCTTCCTATATTTCACCACTAGGGTCGCTATAAATCCTACTAAAAAACACTTCTAACTCAAATTCCTCACACTTCTCCCCCAACGAGAGAATGGGATTGACTTCTTACCCACTCTAAAGGGAACGGAAGACCCTTTAGGGGTCTTACCCCTAAGAGATGGCCAAAATAAGACCCTTTTATATACCCAAAATAAGATCCTTTTAGTTACCCAAAATAAGACCTGTAAGAGCCATTTTGTTGTTTTTGTTTTTTGTGAAACCTCCCACCACATGGGGGCGTAGTGCCGGCACAGGTATTATAATCAGGGGGTTCATTGGACACAGGTGGTTGCTAATAGGCAGAAGCAAACAGTTTTTGACCGTGCACACTGAATGAATATAATTGTTATGATTTTTGGTTTATGTAAAGAAAAAATGGATTACAGCAGAGAAAGTGGTTGAACTCTGTTTATATAGAAAATAAATTGCTTATATTGGAAACTGGACTTCGTTATTTGTGGCATGAGAGCCTGCACTTACAGGAGAACAGCAGAGCAGAGAGAAGAAAAAGGGGGTGGGCCTTTTCCCCCAACTAGTGGCTTATACCTCATAGCAAAATCAGTGAAAGCTGACAAAGAGGAGAACTTATTAAAATAGGAGTGTTAAAATTAGTTCTTGTAGCCACTGTGACTGTTTCATTGAATTGAAATTGTTTAATGTGATTATTGTGTGAAAACCTGAAATAAAAACACAGCCTTACATTTAGTAAGTGACTGAAACCCCAAAAGTACT